>APFE030550190.1:0-21047 GCA_000404065.3 Pinus taeda | reverse complement strand
TCCCCCCCTGCAGCGAATATTTTACGGGCGGCGTTGCTGCCCCCATTTTGAACTGGGGTCCAATGTGGCGGTACTTTTGAATATAGAAGATAATCAGGCTCCACACCCAACAGATTGATGTTTTGTTTGGGTTGATTTATTTTGAATTTTCATTTTTTCCATTTGATGATTGTTGTGATACCTACCTTTGGCATTATTAGGTGGTTCATTTGAGGGTTTTACTCCAACATGTTGTGGTAAAATTCACACAGAAGGAATTATTTCTTTAAAACCTTAAGGCCCCAGAAAGGTCAACAAACAACAAAATATATGACTAATTCAATCACAGATATAAATCTTGATCTATATGCTCAAGCAGTCAATCATGCATGTAACCCTACACTAAGGATTTGAGATCACACCTGTAACCCTCACATATTGGTGAAAAGTGTTAGGTTCATTGTATAAATCTTTTACTCCAACCAAGAGGTCTTGCCTCCTACAATAAGTCTACTACCTACATGTATGCTTCACCAAATAGGGACCAAAAATAACCTTCTATAGAAGACAGATAGCTCAAATAAACATTAACATGTATAATTAACCATGAGCATAGATTTACAGGAAAGGGGACATGTAATTTAATTAATCATGAACAAGATGGTACAATTATACCTTCAAGCATAAGATCTCCTCTCTAAAATCCGGCAAAGTCTCCCCCTCTCCGAGTTGTATGAGCATAAAACAAATGGATCACAAAATCATAATCAAAGTAGCAACGTAACAATAAAATCATCTCCCTTACTCTCTAACTAGCTTGACCCTCTAGGATAGACCAGCATATATAGAACCAGAGAGACTCCCAGGAGGATGAATATGGACGCTTAAGGTGAAGATAAGTTGAGAAGATTCTCCAATAATGACTTCAAGCTAGCTTGAATAGGTAGGATAATGTGATGATCTGAACTGATCTTGTAGGAACTTGTTGAGCATAGAATCCCCCCAGGGCATGTTTTGGGGCTCAAAGCCCAAATTTTGACTGAATTTTGTTGTAAAGCACTGCGAATTACAAGCGTGGGGCGCAAAAGTATAATAGAGTCATAGGGTTGTCCACCCTAGTTTTGTAATGTAATGTTGGCTAGATAGACCTACCCATGGTCCGCGGACCATGGGATTGTATAAATAGAGTGAAGCCGTAAGTGTAAAAGATAGAGAAAGATAGAGAAGAGTAACAAGTCTAAGTGATTGGGTCACAAGTGTAAAGTGTGTCTTTGGGTCATAGAGTAGGAAAAGGCTTTGCAGCTGAGTGCATAGAGGCCTAGTAGTCCGAAGCTGAGTGCGCAGACCCCTGCAGCTAAGTGCACAGGGTGGATTCAAGTCTGTAATCGAGGAAGGAATTAATAAAGATAAGTTTTATCATAATTTTGTGTATCTGTTCTTGGGTTAATGCATGTTTGATATGATTTGCAAATATACTGTTTATTTACTGTGTGCACCTGTATGAATGGTTTATATTGTTAAATATACTTAACGCACTCAGGTAGGAAAAATTACTTAACTAATGTTGGAACACCATTGAGGTCTTAGATAATAATGCAGAGCACGACGTTCAGCCCCTTGGTAGGGCTGCGTAAAGGCAGTATATTGGGCTGTGAGGTACGGGAAAGTGCGCATAGCGACTTGTGCACAGGCTCAAACTACAGACCACTTGAACTCATTAGACATCTCCAAGGTGTAGAAACCTAGTTCTAGAACCCTCCCATACTACTTCAGGTAAGACCTCAGTCCGCACTCCGTAGACTGTTGTCGAAAGGGCTAGTAGTATTGGGATTTGTTTAACTAAATTAACTCTGAACCTAGGTCAGGCCCCAATAAGCCAACAAATGGTTCTGTTGCCAGGACTGGGATCTACATAGAGATGTTTGATGTCGTATCACTGGAATCTAACAAAGAAAGGCATTGAAAAGTGGTTAGACAGAAAGATTCACGACTTCATGACATAGGAAAACAGGAATTCGCGATTATCGAAGGAAGAATGGTTAGATTGCTACTTATATACAGAAATTCACGGAATTTTCTTTGCATCCTTCCCCTCTGAGTTGTACGAGTGATCAGAAAGCTAGCAGGTAATCAAGAAAGGTGTAGGCTTGACAAACCTATTGTGTGGACTCCAGAGTTGGTGCACAGACGGGAAGCATTGGAAGATAATATCGCGTGCACTGTGGATCACTAGCTCGATCAAATTATAGGAGGGTTTATCACCGATTTCATGGCAGACACTTTAGTAAGCTATAGTGAGGCGGAATGACACTTCCTCAAACGACCGTGAGGTAAGTATGTTAAATCTTTGAACACTTACATTAAAATGCTACTGTGTGAAAAGTAGGTTATGCAAATAAATTGATGTTTGGGGCTATGCGAAGTGGGAGGATCTACAGAAACAAGGGTAGCACATAACTAGAAACTAGCCCCTTGATTTCACCTACGAGAGAAAGCAAGGAAGAGCTCATGAAGGTCATCAAGAAGTGTGATCAGTTTGATAAAGCAACGAATTCAACGCATACCACTTCCACCTACACCACCACCCGTTTCACCATCTTCACCCTTGTCTTCAACCACACCACCTCCGCCACCACCACAGTTCAATATGGTAAGTGTGATAAAATTGTCGGTGTTCAAAGGAGTAGGGAATGAAGATTCAGACTAGTTTTGGTTCATGGTAAGGGCTGTATGGGAAGCATAGGGAGTCACATATGATAATATAAAAAAGGCAATGTTGGTCAACGCTTTGCAGGATCGCGCACTGACTTGGTACATTAAGCACTCCAATGACAATTCGAACACGGGGATCATGGATATCCAAGTTGCGCTAAACAAGGAATTTAGCAGGTCAAAGTCAGAGACACAATCAATCATCAGATTTAAGGAAATCGCAATTCTTCTAGACGAGAGCCCCTGGGAGCTAGATAAGAGATTGAATGGTATAGTTCGTGAAGCCAAGATGACCTTGACGAATGGGCAATGCCGCATATGGTTTGTAGCATCACTAACGCCACATCTAAGGAACGCAATGTCACAGCAGAAGCGATCCACTTAGGCTGAGGCCTTAGAGATCGCAATGAGACTAAATGAGACGCCGATACAATATCCTAACATGGGAGTTCAACAGATCCACGTGAAGTTGAAAAACTTGTGCCTTGAGATGCAGAGTTTGAGACAAGACAGGATGGCTTGCCTGGAAGCACGTGAGGAGGTATGGTGTGTGAAGTACAAAGGCTAGGGACATGACAAGGACTATTTTCCAGACTTCGTGAACTACCTGGTGGGAGGAGGACCAATGTTGTTGAGACCAGAGGCATAAGCAGGAATGAGCATGACGCCTGCATTATGGTATGTGATTTTTCAGATAGAAAGGAAGCATGCTATAGATAATTTCCATCTATTACAGAAGTATACAAACAATTCCCAATAGTTGTTCTGTAACATCTGTAGGTTAGTAGGCCACGATGAGCGCACTTGTAGAAGTTATGAACTCATGATGGATCAGACTCCTACCTATAGAGTTCATATTGAAACACGGGCCCTTGATCAAAATGCAGGGATGGCGCGCACTGGATTTCAGGGGCGCAGACAAGGTCGAGGTGGAATGGGACCAGGAAGAGGTCGCGTACAACTGATATGTTACAATTGTGGAGGACAGGGGCATTATGCCCGTGATTGTACAAATTTAATGAGACCATCATGCTTATATTTTACCTAGTTTGATCATGATACAGAGGACTGTCCCATGCTGATAGTGAGGTTGTGCGATAAAAGAGCACTCCAGCCTCCCCCGACTCAGAACCTGCAACTGATGAGGTCTGAGCCGTGCAAGGAAAACCTGAATGTAAATATCGTGCTCTGAAGTGGTATCACGATAGGAGATGACAAAGGCAAGCAACCTGAAGAGAGTGCCTATGTTGGCAAGGCTTTAACAAAGGAACTAGAATTTGGTTTAGAGCGTGCTAAGGAGACATTTATGGAAGTAAGAAGAGCTTCACAGAGGCCTCCACTTCGGGAAGTAAAGGCAAACTAGAACTGTAAATGGACCCATCAATGTTCACTACATTTATGGGGACATACATGAAGCTACTGCTTGACAGAAAAGCTGTGAAGGGACTGAAAGAACTCATCAGTAGATGTGCTGGGACCACGCTAGGGGAACCGCGTGTAGTCCGGAAGCTTGGGAAGCACACAACGTGAACATAAAGAGAGATGATATTGACCATACAGATCACGGAATATGAAATGGATGAAGTAATTTTGGATCTAGGATCGGACGTGAATGTCCTACCAAAGCAGACATGGAAGTGCATGGGCAAGCCTGCATTGCAATGGTCTCCTATTCAATTGCAAATTGCGAATCAGCAAAAGATCCTACCTATGGGAATATTGCAGGGAATAATGGTAGATATCGAAGGTGCGAGCACGCTTGCAGATTTTGAAGTGATAGAGATTGTTGATGACAACAATCCCTATCCTGCACTACTGGGAATAGATTGGGCCACTTATATGAATGGAGTGACAAATCTAAAGAAACGCAAGATGATTTTTGAGAAAAAGTCACTACATGTAGTGGTATCTTTAGACCTTGCGGAAGGATCGCACTACACAGAGCTAGTGTGCAACTACGATAGTGATGACGGTCTAGACGGTATCTACAAGATAACCATGTGGGAGCATGACTAGGTGAATCCAACAGCGGATGGCATACTCTCATGGGAGCGCAAAAGCTCCTGCACCTCAGATTCGGATGAGGAAATAGAATGATGGCAGAACCAGTTACACGAGGTAACCATGCTCAACTGTAACATGATGACAGGGCCACTACGTTGTGTGGCAATAGAGGTAAGAGATTTTCCTATGTATGATGGGTTGAGCAAGGTGGATGATTTCCTAAACAAATTTGAAAGAGAAATACCAGAATAGTAGCATTTCGATGCTCTGAAATGGAACTGTGCGCTACACCTACAAGATGGTGGGGTACACATCAAAGAAGTTTTGAGGACTGAAGGGAGTGCTGAAGGATGATGTGCATGTGATTTGGGATGCCTCAGATGTGGCTAATAGACAAGTATGATGGATGGGATAATCCACGTGCACACCTCGTGAAATGGACCAAGGTCTGCAGGGAAGAGCCACAACCTGAGTGGGTGCACCTGTTTTGTCATACCCTAGATATCATACGCATGAATTGGTATACCGAGACGGAGCTCCACCATGGCACGAGAAAATGGGATATCTTACGTGAAGGATTCCTATTAACCTTCACATTTGAGCATTGTTGGTGGGATACTGTTGATTATGCGCTACAAGCAGTAAAAGTAGCTATCTTCAGAATACCCTAAGAGCCAATGGAAGTGCTTTAGCCAAAATTGGTGACCCAGCTGAGCTGCATGTTGGAATGTTACAATGTAAATATTGAGAAGGATGATGAGGATCCATGAAAAATTAACATTCCAGAAACTAAAGGCTATCGCAAGGTTCAAAGACCATTGATTGAGGATCTTGACATCACCGTGCTGCTAAAAATGAAGTAGGTAAACATTGGGACAGAGGCTAAACTGAGGTATGCAACACTCGATGACTATTGGGATGATGCCACAGTGGATAAGGTTGCTGAGTTACTCTGCAAGTACCAAGACTTATTCCCGACGAAGATTACGGACTTAAAGGGGATCGTTGGCGATTTAGGGATGATGAAGATCACCCTAAAACCCGACGTGAATCCAGTTAAGCAGAGGCCTTACTGCATGAATCTGAAGTACAAGGAAAAGGTCCGTGTAGAAATAGACAAAATTCTCGTAGCCGAATTGAGCCGGTGGAAGAATTTGACTGGGTGAGCCCTATGGTAGTGCAGGAGAAAAAGAATAAGGGCGAGATAAGAATATGCATGGACCTCAGGAAGTTGAGTGACGCCTATGTACACAACCCATTCCTGACCCTGTTTAGAGATGAAGTATTAGAAAATTTCGGTGGGCAAGAAGCATATTCTTTCATCGATGGGCTCTGAGGGTACCACCAGATCAAAATCGCGCCTGAAGACAGGAGGAAGACAACCTTCACCACTGAATGGGGCTACTCTCAATACACCGTCATGTTGTTTTGGTTAAAAAAATGTGCTAGCCATCTTCTTGTACATAGTTGTTTCCGCCTTCAAAGAATATATCCACAAATTCCTGGAGGTCTATCTAGATGATTGGACTATCTTTGGATTGGTTAAGCACCATGTAGCAAGCTCACGCTTGATGCTGGATACTTGTCAACGACGCCAGATTGCGCTGAACCTTAAGAAGTGCATGTTCCTTGTTCCATTTGGGAACCTACTAGGACATGTGGTTTGCAAACAGGGACTAATGGTAGACCCCGTGAAGATTGCAGCAATTCTAAATTTGGAAGCACGACGAAGTGTTAAACAGTTGCTCGCTACCTTGGGACACACAAGGTACTTTACGAATTTCATCAAAAGCTATGCCCAAATCACCGTGTCGATGGAGAAAATATTGAGAAAGGATGTCACATTTTGCTGGAATGATGATTGCATGAAGAGCCTAGATGTCCTAAAGGGGAAATTGGCCTCTGCTCCAATCTTGGTCTTCCCAAAATGGGATGTGGAGTTTCATGTCCACATTGATGCATTGTGTATCACACTGGGAGTGGTTCTCACACAAGAGGGAAGAGAGGGCTTGGATCACCCTATCGCATTTGCAAGTTGTATATGTTCGGCACTATTTTCTAGGAGGACATTTCAAGATGTACACAGACTATTCTACACTAAAGTACTTGGTCAATAAGCCTGTGTTGGGGGGCACATATGTAGGTGGCTCTTATTGTTCCAAGAATATGACTTTGAGGTCGTGGTAAAACCTAGACACCTGAACGCAGGACCAAATCACTTGTTGCATATTGCGATGGGCAAGGAACCTACTATTTTGGAGGAAGTATTACCTGATGCACAACTCTTTGTTGTGCACATCGCAAACGGACACTTCGAAGATATAATCCACTTTTTGACAACATCGACTGTGCCAAAGGAATACTCCGTCCAATAAAAGAAGGAATTGGTGGTGCACACGGCGGATTTTTCAGTCATCGTGGGGTGCCTATACAAAATGGGAAATACCTGAATTTGAATGAAGTCAGATCCTAGCAGAAGCACATGGGGGCACTGTAGGAGGACACTATGCAGAACGAGCAACCGCACAAAAGATTCTCCGCGCAGGGTTTTTGTGGCCAACCCTTCATCAGGGTCCAAAATCACACTATAAGGCTTGCGATATATGTCAAAGGACTGGTAAACCATCGCGAAGGGACGAAATTCCTTTAAATCCACAAATGACATTACAACCCCTTGAAAAACAGGAAATCGACTTTGTGGGACCTATCAAACCCCAGGGAAAAATGGGCACATGGCACATCATCACCACAACAGAGTACCTGACATGTTGGATGAAAGCGCAGCTGGTCAAATACTGCATGACCTCCATGGTTGCAAAGTTTTTGTTTAAACATGTGTTGACTCAATTTGGCTGTTCGAAAATCTTAATGAGTGATTGCGGTACACATTTCCTGAACGAAACCATCAACATGCTCATGGAAGAGTTCTAGGTGTATCATCAGAAAAGTGCACTATATCACCCACAAGCCAATGGGACAGTAGAAGCATTCAACAAAATATTGGAGACTGCACTAACCAAAGTGTGCAACACGAAGTGAAGCTATTGGGACCTACATGTACCTGCAATACTATGGGCTTATAGGACAACGTGCAAGAAACTGACGGGACAAACACCTTTCCGGTTAGTTTATGGCATGGAAGATGTCATGCCGATGGAGTATATTGTACCTAGTCTATGCATAGTAGCGCTCACAGGTATGATGGACCGCGAAGCTTTGGAAGAAAGGCTCGCTCAATTAGAAGAACTTGAGGAGGAACAATTCCTCGTTGGCTTTCATCAGCAGGTACAAAAGCAGTGTGAAAAGGTCTAACACGATTGCCATATTAAGTTGCACACCTTCAAGGTAAATGACATAGTGTTGTTGTATGACAGTAAGTTTGAAAAATTCCTGGGAAAGTTCAGAATGCATTGGCTGGGACCATATGTGGTTAAGGAGGTCATAGATGGAGGCAAAATATAGCTATTCAGACTAAATGGAGAGCCTTTCCGAGGCAAAGTGAATGGCAGTCGCTTGAAGCCCTACACGGGTGGCTCGACTATCTGACTAACCAGTGGAAACATAGTCTTCACGCTCCAAGGATTCAGATAAAGGCGCGGGATTATAAAAGAATGCAAGGGATACTAACACAGATGTAGAGAAGCAGTTTAGACACAAAGGTCTCAGAACAACATATGCAACAGATCCAACAAGCAACAGCTCAATGCGTTGTTGACCTCCGTGCAGTTCGAGAATAGTTGGAGGGACTCCATGCAAATATTGCCTTGCCGACAGAGTGACTCGAGGGAAAGTCACGATGTTTGTGTTGGGGGCTTGTTGGGCATGGAATCCCCCCAAGGCATGTTTTTGGGCTCAAAACCCAAGTTTTGACTGAATTTTGTTGTAAAGCTCCACAAATTGTAGGCGCGGGGCACGAAAGTATAATAGAGTCATAGGGTTATCTACCCTAGTTTTGTAATGTAATGTCAGTTAGATAGACCTACCCATGGTCCGCAGACCATGGGATTGTATAAATAGAGCAAGGCTCTAAGTGTAAAAGATAGAGAATGGTAGAGAAGAGTAACAAGTCTAAGTGATTAAGTCACAAGTGTAAAGTGTGTCTTTGGGTCGAAGAGTAGGAGAAGGCTCTACAACTGAGTGCATAGAGGCCTAGTAGCCTACGGCTGAGTGTAATAACCCTTGCAAGTGAGTGTGCAGGGTGGAGTCGAGTCTGTAACTGAGGAAGGAATTAATAAAGAGATTTTTTATCATAATTATGTATATCTATTGTTGGGTTAATGCATTTTTGATATGATTTGCAAATATAATGTTTATTTACTACCCGCACATGTATGAATGGTTTATATTGTTGAGTATACTTAAAGAACTCAAGTAGGAAAAGTTAATTAACTAAGGTTGGAATACCATTTAGGTCTTGGGTAATAACACAGAGTGTGACGTTCAACCTCTTGGTAGGGCTGCGCGTGTTGGCATTTTGGCACTGATTTAGAGCTATGGCACAGGTGTTTTCCTTGATGGCAACTCTCTTTGGTAACAGATCTCAGTTCAGGCTTTCAGAATGAAGGAAAAGACATATACGCAGGTTAATTTAAACAAAGACGTGTATACATGCGGGTTAGACGTTACAAAAGCGTGTATATGTTGGAGAACTTACTTTTGGGCCGTGGTAGTTAGTCCTTGGTATTTGAACCTATCATTTTGGACCATGGTGTCTCATTAGATGTGTTGATACCAGGTATTGGATCCATGTTATTGATTTATTATGGTTTTGGACTGTGGTATTGTGAAATGCATAAGACTATAAAAGAGGAAGGAGGTCATTTGGCAAATGATTATTTGAATTATTATTGAATATCTGAAAAAGTGCTAGATCTGGAATACTAGTAATCGGGTTATGGTGCAGATCTCGATCTAAATGAAGGAGGAACCCTAGCGCAAAGAGAAGGATAAGTTCTATTGATGGGTCATAATCTTTAAGTTTGAATGATAGTATCTTTGTATGATTTTGGTCTTCTATATGTGGCGCTTGCTTGATCTATAACAACTGCTAATCTGGGTTAATTAGTGTTTGAATATCTGAAAGAGTGAATTATCCTTTATAGATATGTATGCAGGTTCAGTGAAGCAAAGTCGCGTATACACGCTGGTTCAGTGAATGAAAACAGTGTATACGTAGGTTGTTCCAAACACAGAGGCATATGCACGCATGTTGCAGGTTATTGAAATAGTGTATATATTTTGAGTTGTGATCTAGCTACTTCTGGTTATTGCTGTTGTGTTCTGGGTTCAGATTTTGGTGTGTGGTTTCTGGTACTGTGTTTTGGGTATAGCTGTCAGAGAAGTATCTACTTGATTTAGATCTAATTGGTGAAAAGGAGATTGATTGATGGAGAAATTCTTGATGATTGATTGATGTTCATGGATCCAATCTGAAAATTTATGAAACGTGGTCCCTGGAAGAAAGTGAAGGTTGTAGCCTTTAGTAGGCCAGCACCTACGTACTAGTATCTTAGCTAGTGCAAGAGTTAAAGGGGGTTGTAGCTCCCTTCCAGGAGAAGCTGGAGAATGAGAGAGGGTTGTAGCTCCCTGCAGGTTGTAGCCTGCGTACTAATAAAGGATTGCACCAGTACATTGTAAAAGAAGTTTCTAATTTAAAAGAAGATAGGGACGAATTGCAGCAGGTGGTTTTCACCCACATTGGGTTTCCACCTTATATCTTGTGTTCTTATGTGTGATTGTCTTTCTGCTCTGTTTTACTGTTTCTGGTTACTGGTTATTTGATTCTGAAACACAGATTAACAATCAACATCAGAAAGATAAAGTGAATTAAAAGTTTTCTTTGTATACGCGGGGTTCCTTCTGCATAGTTGCGTATATACGTAGGTTTAATTAACTGAAGTAGTGTATATCATTTGATTTTTGAAAACGGAATATTTGACTTGATAATACTGATTCACGCCCCCCTCTTAGTATTATTTCCAACAATTGGTATCAGAGCAGGTCCTTCAGAAGAAGCTTGATTGCTTGAAGGAAGATCTTTCATCATGAGCAACTACGAGAGGGAAGCATCAATCAGGCCACCGATTTTTGATGGGACAAACTGCGTATATTGGAAGGTAAGAGTTACTGCCTATCTTCAATCTCTTGGTACAGAAGTCTAGGATATCATAGATACAGGGTATACTTTTCCATCAGCAACTCCTACAGATCCGACCGAGAAGAAAAAATATGAAACTAATGCAAAGGTAGTCAATACTCTATTAGGATGTCTATCTCAATCAGAATTTGTCAAGGTTATGCAGTATAAATCCACAAAGGAAATATGGGATAAGATTGTGCTAAGCTATGAAGGAGATGATCAGGTAAAATGAGAAAAACTTCAAACCCTCAAAATTCAGTATGAAAATCTCAGAATGCATAATGATGAAAGTGTGGCTAACTATTTCCTTCGTGTGGATGAGATTGTTAATTGTATGAAAAACTTGGGTGAAGAAATAAAAGAGGTTGTTGTGGTTGAAAAAGTTCTAAGATATTTGTCCCCTAAGTTTGAATCTAAAGTTTCTGCAATAGAAGAAAAGAAGAATCTACGAAACCTTACAATGTCACAGCTTCACGAGATTCTAACTGCTTATGAAATGAGGAAAGGAGGACTATCAGACTGGAGAGAAGCGACTTTCAAGGCTTCAGGCAAAGGAGACTACTATGAAGAGGAAGAAGAATCAAATTTTGTCAAAAACCTTCAACGGGGTACTGGAAGATTCAGATGTAAGTTACCTTTCAAATTCTTTGCTTGTGGGAGAGTCGGTCACTATGCTGCCAAATGTCCTTATAAGGATAAAACTGACAAAGGGAAGGAACCTGTTAGATGGAACAAGAAACAAAATGCAACTAAGAAAAGTTACTACACTCATGAAGATAGTGGTCGTCTTTCAAATAGTGATGAAGATGAACGAGGTAATAAATATAAAATTTTAATGGCTTTTGAAGATGACGATTACATGGATGCTATAGATGTGGATGGCTTTTATGAAGAAATTTCTAGACTCAAAACATGTTTAGAAGAAAAGAATGTGATCATCAATACTCTACAATTCCAACTTGATGAAAAAGAAAAATTTCTTGAGAAGTTAGAATGTGAAATTGTTGGCCTTAGAAAAGAAATTAAGAAAACAAAGGCTCTTAATCTTAAATTTGTTAAAGGATCTGAAACTCTGGATGAGATTATCAATGTACAACGTTCTCCACTAATCAAGACTAGTCTGGGGTATAATGGAGAAGCATCTCAAGCATCCACCTCAAAGAGTTATCTTGATGCAGCAAGGAGGAATGAAAAAAAGCCCAATGGAGATCACCAGGTAAAACAGGGACGAATTACATCAAGAATAAACAAAGACTACTAGGTAAATCAAGGGCAATCCACCTTAAGGATGAACAAAAGCTACAACCAGCCACAGGTAAAATCTTCTCAATTTGCCTCACGAATGGATGACAATAGAAACTACAATCATTTGGCAAGTAGATTTGATAATCGGAGGAGTTTCTTCAATGGCCAATGTTTCTCTTGCCATAACTTTGGCCACAAAGCAGCTCAATGTGTTGCCTATAAGACAATCATGACTAGAGAAGCCCAAAAACAAGAAGTATGACTGGAATCACAAAAAGGACCTATAACAACTTTTCCGCCCTTGAAAATGAAATTGAATGTTCTATTTGTAATAATTGCGGTCATGAAGATTCTGAATGCAGGAGCAGGTTTTGGAAGACAACTCGGAAGGAACAAACCTCAAGTGCCAGAACATGGAGAATGAAGGAACCGCAACCAGAAAGATGTGGGATAGATTTATATGCAGAAGGACAAGAAAATCAATGGTACATTGACAGTGGATGTTCAAAGCATATGACAGGTGATAAAGAAAAAATTGAATCATATACTGTTTTAGAAAAGGGAACGAAAGTTTCTTTTGGAAATGATACCCCAGCAGTCATAAAAGGAAAAGGAACTGCTGAATTGAAAGAAAAGGTCAAAGCTGGAAATGTTTTGTATGTTGATGGCTTGAAGCATAATCTTCTGAGTGTCAGTCATATGTGTGATCAAGGAACCGAGTTAATAGTTCAATCAAATGGGTGTAGTGTTCATGATCTTGATACAATAGAAATAGTGGTCGAAGGCAGAAGAACTCCAAATAATTTGTACATATTTGAAGAAGGACAACAACAATGCTATTTGAGCAAGGATGATGAACACTGGTTATGACACTGGTGTAGAGCTATAACTAGGGTCTTCCACACCTCTAATTATCCCACATTAATAAGTCAATCCGGGAACATTTTGTTATTGCAAAGAGTAACTCAATCCGAGGCTATTCATCCGAGTAATGCTTAGTAGTATAGCATTCAGAAAATACAAGAGTAAATAGATTCTAAACTATGACTAAATTACTCCAAAAAGATAGGATCACACAAGACAGCTTATCAGTCAAGGGTATGGAAGCGATAACCCATCCCTCTAGAAACTAATGGAAATGAAATTAGAGCATGGACCATAGGTCTGGGAGCTAGGCAGTGACTGCTGAGGCTCACTATAGCCTTAGACCTTCTCTCACACCAAAACAACGAATGCAAGTAAATGGAATGACAGCAAGTAAAATGGAACAACAAATAGGAAATGGAACAGCAAATAGGAAATAGAACAACAGTAAATGGAATAGCAATCAAAAGAACTAAATCTCGCGAGTCGGAACCAAACTTGCTCTATTGAACCAAACTCACACTCTGCGATGAAATAACAATCTTCTCTCTTAAAGCAAACTGGATGGAATGTACTTTATGGAACATCACTCATTGATGAATTATGGAACGGCAGTAATCGACCATATATGCACACCTCACATTAATATAGTAATCTGACAATTAAGGATAATATGACTATGTTTCCAAATAGAATAAAATTACTTTCGGATTCCAATAATCGAGATTTCAAATGAATCCAATAACAGTAATATTCAGTACAGACGCTCTGTAATAGAAATAGCTGGTTTAGACTAAAAACATGCGATCAACTCTGAAAAGATTCAATCATACAATGCAGAGTCATTACACAGATTTCCTGAGAAAAACCATTAATGCATTAATCGTAGCAGAGCATAGCATAGCATATGAAAGGTATATCAGATTACCGAGTAATAAAGATAAGCAAACGATGCATAAATCAAGTTATAATGATACAAAAGCAAGTGTCCTTCGGAGCCGGGCCCTTAGCTTCCAATAGTACACCGCCTTAGATTACTCCAGACGCAAAGATGAAATAAACACCAAGTCTTTTATATTAACGCATCAACAGACGTACAGTAAACCAGGTCTCAGTGAGACTCGATGATCAAAGTTTGTCTGAAACTGAGAATTACAAACATAAGTCCCTTTGCTTAACAATGTTGTTCCTTTATATAAAAGTAATGGCGGGGATATCTAGGTAACAAAAATAAGTAAAACAGCGATCCCTCAGGATCAAAGATCCTGAGGGATTCGCCAAGCTGTTAATCCTTTACTTTTCTTTCCCTCTTTCGCTGAATTGGTATCCCTTCTTTCTTTCCTGGGTTATTCTGCTTTGATCTGCTCGATCTCGTTTGCATCTGGTTCCCTTCTAGAGGGACAACAGTTATTCCTCCTCTGTCTTTCCCTTTTGAACGGCAACTCTTCATTTCCACCTTTCCCTATATAGAAAAATGACAATTATCAACGATTAAGCTTCCCATGTTAATTCTTACACGTTTTATTAAAATTCTTTATTTCTTTGAGTTCATAATGCAGAAAAGGTTACAAATGTTACTGAAAAGCCACTAAATTATTTGTCAAAAGCATACCTTTCAAGTGCTCCACAACCGGAGGTTGGGGCATCTAAGCTTCTCACAAATAAGGAAAGCATGCAAATACCAGGAAGTTCGTGGTCTTCTAGATATCAAAATTCCAGACAACACTATATGCAAATCATGTCAGTTTGGTAAACAAACCAGAACTAACTTCCCTAAGAAGGAAGGATCAGCTAGCAGGCCTCTTGAGCTAGTCCATACAGATGTATGTGGTCCATTTAGGACAAAGTCACCTCGAGGAGAAGAATAATTTATATTATTCATAGACGACTTCTCCAGGATGGTTTGGTTAGGACTTATGAAGCACAAAGATGAAGCATTCGACAAATTCAAATCTTTCAAAGCCTTGGCTGAAAACGAATCAGATCACAAAATTAAGTGCCTCAGGTCTGACAGAGGTGGGGAGTTTACCTTAAATGAATTTTTCGATTTCTGTGAAGAACATGGAATAAGAAGGGAATTATCTACAGCTAGGACTCTTCAGCAAAATGGAGTGGTGGAAAGGATGAACAGAACGGTTCAACAAATGGCTCGTGCTATGCTTGATGAGTCTGGAACTCCCGCAACATTCTAGGGTGAAGCAACATTTGCTACAGTTGTTATTCTCAACAAAACAAATGTCCGAGTGAATAGCACTCAAACTCCTCATGAGCTCTGGTATGGTGAGACTCCTTCGGTAAAGCATTTCAAAATTTTTGGAAGCAAATGCTATATTAAGAATAATGATGAACAGCTTGGAAAACTTGAACCTAGAGCAGATGAAGGCATTCTTCTTGGTTATTCTCCCCACAACAAAGCATATAAGTGCTACAATAAAAGACTTGGAAGAATTGTTGACAACATTGATGTAGTGGTTGATAAAAAAGGATACATTCCTAGGCAAGTAAATTATGAAAATATCGAAGAGGATGAAGACTACCCTCAAAATTAGACTGATGATGAAGAAGAACCTCAAGAGGCACCAGAGAAACAGATAAGGATAGAAGAGAAGACTCCATCCAGGTATGTTTAGAAGAATCATCCAGAATCTCAAATATTGGGGCAAAAGGAGGCAAGTATACAAACAAGAAGAACAATTGCAGAAGCCTCAAGCTATTTGGCTTTTCTCTCCTTCACTGAACCACAAAATGTAAAAGAGGCATGCAAAGATGAATGCTGGGTCAAGGCAATGGATGAAGAACTTGAGCAGATCGATAGGAACAACACTTGGGAGTTGGTTCCTAGACCAAAAGATAAGAATTTCATAGGAACAAAATGGATCTTCAAGAACAAGTTGAATGAAAATGGGGAAGTTATTAGAAATAAGGTCAGACTTTTTTGTAAATGGTATGCTCAACAAGAAGGAATAGACTTTGAAGAAACTTTTGTTCCCGCTGCTAGACTTGAGGCCATCTGAATGTTCCTTGCTCTCTCAAGCTTTCAGAAGTTTAAAATATTTCAAATGGACGTGAAATCAGCCTTTCTAAATGGAGACTTAGAAGAAGAAGTGTACATTGAGCAACCAGATGGTTTCATTCTTGGGAATGATCCAAATCTTTTATGCAGACTAAAAAAGGCTCTCTATGGTCTTAAATAGGCTCCAAGGGCTTGGTACTATCGTTTGGACAAATATCTTCATCAACAAGGATTTTCAAAAGGATCGGTAGATAGCAATCGTTATATAAAAATTGAAAATGACAAATTGCTGATACTTGTTGTGTATGTAGATGATATTATCTTTGGCAGCAATGAAGAAGCTATGAGTCAAATTTTTGCCTTGGTGATGCAGAAAGAATTCGAAATGTCTTTGCTTGGAGAGCTGACATACTTTCTTCGATTGCAAATCCAACAAATGAAGGTGGTATCTTCCTGTCTCAAACCAAGTACCTCAAGCAGATTCTGAAGAAGTATGGCATGGAAGATTCGAAACCAGTATGTACCCCTATGGTTACAAGATGCAGCCTCAGTGAAAATGATGAATCAGCAGTAGTGCATCAACCAACCTATAGATCCATGATTGGAAGTCTTCTTTATTTGACAGGTACCCGACCAGACATCATGCATGCCGTGGGAATAGTTGGAAGATTTCAGGAAAATCCTAAGGAAACTCATCTTCAGGCAGTGAAGAGAATTTTCAAGTATCTTCAAGGAACTCAAAACTATGGCTTATGGTATCCTAGAGATACAGATCTCACTCTTCATGCTTAGATAGATGCAGATTGAGCTGGAAGCGTGGATGACAGAAAGAGCACAAGTGGTGGTGCTTTCTTTATGGGTTCCAGATTAGTATCTTGGTTAAGCAAGAAACAAAGTTCAATTGCTTTATCTACAGCTGAAGCGGAATATGTGGTAATTGCATCTTTCTGCACTCAACTTCTTTGGATGATGCAGACCTTGCAGGATTTTCAAATCACTTGTACACCACCTATCTCCATCTTATGTGATACTACAAGTGCAATCAACATTTCAAAGAACCCAGTTATGCATTCAAAGACCAAGCACATACCTATCACATATCATTTTCTCCGTGAACAAGTGCTAGAACAAAAGGTCAAGCTGGAGTATGTTCCTTCTAAGGAACAAATTGCTGATATACTCACCAAACCACTGCCCAGGGAAATTTTTGAATACCTCAGACAGAAGCTGGGAGTAGTTGATGCATCATCTTGCTATTAAATCTTGGGTGTATGCAAGTTTCCTGAGGAGGATCTGCATACATACGCTAGTTTGTGCAGAGACAGTCGCATATATGGAGGTTTGATGGATATCTGTAGGGACAGGCTCTGGTTGAGGTTAGTCTAATTTGGGTCTGGCAGAGACCATCTGGAATAGGTTCAGAGGGAGCAGATAAACTTCTAATGATGCATTGTTGGCATTATCTTAGAAGCTTTCGGTTCTAGTTCACAGCTGTTGTTGGTTTCAGGTGGAACAATTGCAGAGGGAGAACAGAAGGAAAGCATGGTTGCTGATCCAAATGGTGATTGTCAGATGCTGCTACTATCAATTATTGGTGACTTTCATAAGTCTTGCTCTAGATATTTCGTCTCTATGTCATGTATCTCTTTTATGGTATCAAGGTCATGTAACAACCTATTTTGGTTTCCCCACTATGCCTGGGATGAAGATGTAATGTCCTTGGTTGTCATATGTAATTCTCTGATGTATCCCCATTTGGTTGGGTGGATGGCCTCCATGTGGTTGGGTGATGGATGTATGTATTGAGTCTTTTGATGATAGGAAGGTCTTTTGTGATGTATATGTCATGGTTCTTCTTGAAGAACATCTTTTGCAGATCTTGCCTACAGTCAGGGGGAGCATGGTCAGCACAGCAGGGCAGAGATTTCAGCATGTTCGTTCAGGGGGAGCACAAACCTTTTCCCTTGATGACAAAGGGGGACAATGAATTTGACGATCAATGGCAAGTAAGCCAACACCTACAAACCATTCAAAGAGTAATTCACCCTCCGCCTCTCCTCGGACATCTTGTTCACATTCTGAATCCCCAGTATCTAGATGAGACGAAGAAGAATCAACCACTACTACTCAATTACATCATACTTCAGAACACTTAAGTCTGGAGTCCCCTGAAGTTCAATCCATCATCCAGAAACTTCAAGGCTTCTCAATTTCCCCTCCTAGATCTGAAGTATCACAAGGCAGTCAAACTTCGCAATTTCGCTTACCCCCTCATCTTACCGAACTCCAAAGCGAAAGGCTAGGTATTGAACCACCTAAATTTCCTTTACTCGAAAGGAAAAGGATCAAAAAGACTGCCGAAGGTTCTGGTAGCGAAACCTTTTCTCCATCATCTTCCATTTCATCATCACCTATGCGAAGTCAAACACCCACTTCACCACTTCATATCGTTGTTCACCAAGGGACTTCATCTCAAGCATCGTAATATTTTCAGTCTGTACTTCCACTTCCCCCTCAGGCACCTAGAACACCACAAGCAATCGTTGGTAATCCTAAAATGGCCCAAAGACCATGGAGAAGTCCTGGTGCGATCACCATGCTTGCACCTTTACATCCTTTACCCGATTACCCCGAAAAATGGTTACCCAAGTTCAATCCAGATGTTGGAACTTCTACAGAAGAACATATTAACAATTTTATGTTGTCAGTCAATCTAAAGGGAGTCACTGAAGAAGATGTGGTAGTAAGATTGTTTCGCTATTCACTACAAGGATCTGCAGGGTCTTGGTATTTTTCCCTGCCCTTTGGATCCATCATGAGTTGGAATATCTTCCAGGAACAGTTTCTCACCAAATACGGCGATGACAGATCCTTAGCTACACTTGTCCATGACCTTTCCAATTTAAGGATCGAGTCGAGAGAACCCATTAAGGAGTTCAACTCCAGATTCAACAAACTCTTGAACAAAATCCCCACTGATGATAAGCCAAGCGAACAAGTTAGAAGCGAGTGGTATATCACTGCTTTGCCTTCAAACATTGCCATATTTGTCGATAAGGCTAAGCAGCCGACATTGGCCAAAAACATGAAGGAAGCACTCGCTGTGGAAAAGAGCGTAATCACCTTAGAAAAGAAAACTGCCTTGGAAGAAAGAAAATCTAAGAAAGTGTCCTTTAAAGATGACTCTAAGAAAAAGATTACTAAGGATCCATATGACATGGAGGACCTTCAAAAAGTCCTTAAAACCATGTCGAACGAAATGGTTGAGATCAAGAAACAAGTATCAGAATCCTCAACAAAGAAACCATATAGGAATTTCAAGAAACCCGAGTCCAAACCTCCAAATGTTATATCATATGCAGACTCGGATCCTGAGGAAGAAGAAGAGGAAGAAACTATTACACCATCTAAAGAAGAAGAAGAGGAAGTAGTTGAATGTCACGGGGTTTGGGACTTTATACTCCCTAATTCCGATATTGACGCTGAGCAAGAAGCCTTTCCTGTCACTACAAGGAGTGAAGGTACTCCCGAACCTGTTCAAGCTAATCCAAAGAAAAGGAGCGCTGGAACCAATACTGTAAAGGAAAAGGTACCCATTAGAAAGCCAGCCACGACAGTATCTAACAATCGGCGATCATCCTCTACTACACCTTCGTCATCTAAAACATTGGTAGTTTCTGATTTGATGGATTATAACATTGTCGATGACATGAAGAAAACTAAGGCAAATATCACCATGTTTGAACTTAGTAAATTAAAACAGCAACAAAAATTACTACTCAAAGAACTTAATGTTGTTCCTTCTTCACCTCTTCCCACCACTAAAGCTGCAAGCGACTCAGGACAACCCGCTGCTGGTAGAGTTGAGGCAATTGACACAATTCTGATTAGAGATAGATCAAACTCCCATACCCCTCCTTTCCTCTTGACTTATGAAGTTTATAATCGAAATCTACACAACTGCTTAATTGATTCTGGGGCATCCTCGAATATAATGCCTGCTTCAGTTTGCTCTAAACTGAATATAGAACCCCAGAAGTCTTCTATTCACATTGTGCAATTAGATAGAACTAAAGTTCAAGTTCTAGGGGAAATAAACTCTGTAACGATCAGGTTATCGACAGACCCAAGAATAGTCCAAAGGATTGACATCCTAGTCGCCGATATACCTTAATTCTATCGGTTGATTTTAAGCAGAGATTGGTCAGAAAAGCTCCATGGGTATATCTCCACCGATTGGTCACATATGTGGCTCCCCTATAAGGGCAAGCCCAATCAAATAAAGATTGATCGGGAGAAACATATGACCCACACTGTTACGGAATTTGAACAGGAAAATCAACCGGTTGCGTTCAACAACAATATCCTAGGAAATTATTCTTCCGAGTCATTTTTTGGCAATTATATTATTGCCCAACCATCTCCTTTCTCAGTCAACAATTTCGCATCACAAATTGAAAACTTTTCACAGACCGACAGGTCTAAATGCGTTAACGTTACTGAGAATGTTGTAACAAAAACTGTAGATAATTCATTATTTTGGTCTTTATATTTTGATGGATCTAAGTCCAGTGAAGGATCGGGAGCAAGATGCATTTTGGTCAGCCCGCAAGGAGAAAAAACAATGCTGTCCTGTAGATTAGAATTTTAATGCACCAATAACACAGCCGAGTACGAAGCACTAGTCCAAGGACTATATAAAGTGATTGGCATCAAAGTTCAAAACTTTAAGGTCTTTGGTGACTCTGAGATTATCGTTAAACAGGTAAGGAATACAATTCATTGTCTTTCAAACCATCTTAAGCATTATCAATCGCTCGTACAAGATCTAACATCCCATTTTTTAGCATTCAATATTTCTTCCATTCCCAGGTCACAAAATTCGGCAGCCGACTTGCTAGATAATGTCGCTTCCAAGCTACTCCCTTCTAAAGACTATAGTCTAGATAGGTTTTCAGTAGAATTACTTTTTAGACCATCCATTCCTGAAAATGTAACCAATTGGAGAGTGTTTAACCACGATGATGACATTTTACAATTTCTGACCTCTGAAAAATCCTATGACAATCAAATCATTGAGGAAGATGAGCA
>APFE030550189.1:0-18528 GCA_000404065.3 Pinus taeda | reverse complement strand
AGTGTGTGCACTTCTCCCACTGCCTCCATTGTTGTTGAGATTGAGGTTGTACCCAATACTATTGGACCGCTACTCTACCTTTCAATATCAAACAAGTTTTCAGCTCATTCAACTCTCCTTTTTCCAAGCTGGTCCACTACTTATAGGAATCCTACCAAAAGAGGGCTATTTAAGTGCTTGATTTCCCAAAACTTGTGAGCTTGAATCAAGTGTTTATTCTTCCAAGCTGAATTTCGAAGATGAGATCCCTCAATTCCATCCCCCATCCAAATCAATAGATTATCGTTTAATCATGGCATGGATGTTTCCTTCCATACTTCATAAAGCTTCTGGGTTTTTAAGACACCACCACCAAGTTTTTCCTCCTAGTGATTGAGTGAGAATTTTAGGGTCTCTTAGTCATAGGCCCCCTAGGTGGTTAGGATAGTATAATTTTCTTAAGTGACAAGGGCCCATTTTTTTTACTCTCTAGCTCCCCCCAAAGGAGGGATCTCCGAATGTTTTTTTTTTCTTTCTAGAATGGCTTTAGGGGTTGCCAAGAATGAGAATAGGTACATAAGGATGGCTTGCAAAAGTAATTTAATAAAGGTAAGTCTAATAGAAAGGTTGAGTGTCCTAAAGGCCCAACAATATATTTTTTTCTCTATATTTGCACAAGCTTTTCCCAAACTTTTGTTCTCAGAGACTTCTTACAAGTGAGGCTCCAATGTATTTAGACAAAAGGGAGCTTCGTTATATACCCATTTATCTTGAGATGTTTGAATGGCCATAGGGGTATTGAAGAAAAATATGTGAGGCTCAAACATTATAGGAAACCAAAAACCAATATGTAGGAATATTTTACGGTTCTCTCACCTCTGAGTAGGGTACAAGCATCATAAGTAGTCATTTTGTAGTTGAAATATTGAGGTATAAGCATGGTCAAGTGGGAAATAGTGACCCCCCTAAGTAAACCTTCTTGAGATCAAGCACCATGAACAACACCTAAAAACATTGAGTTAAGCTCTTTATAGGGATTCTTGCACATTTGAGTCGATTAATACGTTATACTTAGGCATAATTAATGGATCTCAATTCTATCGTTATAGTTAAGGGAAGGAAATAAGAACATATAGCCATAAATATTTCTTATTACCCTCAAGCACCATGGGCAAGTCCTTGAACCACCACATTAGACCTTTGCTAGATACCATTTTATTCCAATTGTCTAATGGACACCATGATTAGGTTAATTGTGCACCAAAAATGGGTCTATAGTCCCAACCAAGGTTATGAGTTAACAATAACGACCTTATGCCCAAAATGATGCTTGCTGGTCTCAATCACATGGAAAAAACCTCTAATTGATAACCATGAGTCTAAAATATGAGTGCTTTACCATGAGATATTATGACGCATTTAGTAACCATGATGGGTCTTTATAACTTATCAATGGTTAGGAAAGCATAAAAAGGGACTTAGGAATTTATCCAAGCTTCCAAGGCTTAAGCATGATGAAAGATAAATTGAAACACCACATACGAACTTTCTATGAGATATTTAGCCTTTAAGTGGAAAGTGGCTACAATTAATATGTTTTGGATAGTAGTGAGGGGTCTGTTAGAGCTCAAATCTGCCTTAGGCTAAAGGAAGGCGGGATTCAAGATAACATCATACCATGCTCAGCCTCGTAGCTAGTCCTACGAGGACAGGAGAGGGCTCTCTCCGGGTCAAACTCGACAAAGATAATCGATGAGGCTCGAGATGACTGAAACAAAGGCTAATTTTAGGCTAGATATGAAGTACAAGGGTTTGATTTGAGTTTTTTTGGGGTTTTGTGTTGAAAAAGGGAAAGGCAAATTTGGGCTTGGGGATGAAGCACAGTTTTTGCAGAGGTCTGATTGGGGCAAGGAAGGCGATCATATTGATGCTTTTAAAGGGAAGGAATGGGTAGATCAGACTGGTGAGGAGCTAAGGAGAGCAAGAAGATTTCAAGCATTCTCCTTAAATATGTGAAAACATTGAAAATCAAACAAATTTAAAGACGGAGCATAAAAATCTATGGATTCTACCTTAACACTTCATTTGTTCAATTGCAGAAGATGATAGAAGGAAAATGATACACATAACAACTTACAATTACTGTGAGAAGCACACCATCAAAACATAAAGCCACATGGATCCCAAACAGTGCTACAAAACCCTGGTCTTTCCTTAGCCAAAAATGCAGAGATAGAATGTACAATAGTATGCCAAAGCAATCCCAAGTATCCAACTTTGAAAATGACTGGGAAATTACATGATATAGACTAGCCCAACCCACTCCCATGCCTCTAGGGTCGAACTCATCATTCTAGGAGTTGTTTCAACCAATTCTAAATAAGGAACTAAAAACTAGGCAGTCAAAACAACTTGCCTCTATATGCTAGGAAACTGATTCATTCACTCACATTTTACCTTTTGGTGAATGAATCTTCTAGAAAAAGTAAATAACTGCCAATATTACATCATGATCCTTCAATTACATCCAGATAGGTCAAAAAATACATCACAACGCAAAACTAGTCAAACTGGCTGAATTCCTGAGCTGATCATTGAAAAATTGGGCAAAAACCCTTTGTGCGTCGCGCCAAATCCTGTGAGCGTCGCGTCACTTTGAGACTGAGTTTGAGGTAGCTCCTGAAGTCAAAATTGAGCCCAAGTGTTCTTACTGGAAAGCCCTACCTGTCTACTCTCCAACCCAAGTGGAATTTTCCAATTTGGTGTCCATTTGCCCCTTCAAAACTACAATCTCCCAAGATTGCTTCCTGTGTGTCAAACTAGGGGCAGAGAGGTCATTTTTTGCATGTTTTTGGGCTCATGAGGACTCAAAACTTGCCCAAACTTTTTGGCCATGCACGAGTAGTCATGATTTTCCATGGAAAATCCAAAAATGCAAACCTTTTCTCATTTGGAGCTCCCTAGGAAGAGCGTGTGCCACGTGGCACGATGTTGTGGGAGAAAAACTCTGTTTTTTAGGGCAAAATTTCTCAAAATACCAAAAATGCCCAAATTTATTGAAATTTGGGCAAGAGTTCCTCTATAAGGAGTCATGATGAGCCAAGGATGCCTCAGCCAATATCTGAAGACGATCAAGCTCTTTTTGCCGTTTTTTCTTCTTCATTTCCCTTTTCAATTTCGCCTTGAGACTCTTGATTCTTGCTCTAGAACTCATGTTCCGCACCCTGTAATGAAAATCCATGTGTCTCAGCAATGCATTGTCCCTATCGGCCTTGTCCAGAAGTTCCTCTAAGTGCATGTTCAATTTCTCCAAAACAAACTCTCGGTCCTCATCCCTTTGCTCCACGGGTTCGCCTTGTGCCGCCTTGATGTGTTGTCAATTTTCCTTGATGAGTTGCAACTCTATCGCTGCTTGCCAATCTTCAAGTTGTTTATTCCATTGCTCAAGGTATTTTATAACCCATTCAGCCCTGTGTAAGTTATGATACAACTCCTGGATCTCTGCCTGTTTTTCTTGTATGATCTCCTTGACTTTTTGGCCCATGAGTGCATCATCATCCTCGAGGAGAATGAATTCAGTATCCTGCTCACCAAAAGGCCCTTCATCCTAGATTGGCCCTTTGTCTATGTCCTGTACCTATAATGCTGATGTCGGAAGCGAGGCCCCTTCCACCCCAGGCGGAGATAACACTCGCTTCGCTGCTGCGAACAAAGGTCTAGTGCCCTTCTGATATGTAATGAATACTGACACGCTAACAGTCTCATGGCGCTCATACTGATGGGAGGGTTCACCCATCTCAAATCTGGCTTCAGCCGCCGAAGGCCCATGTGGAGCTTTGAAAAAATAACGAGAGATGAAATCCTCCCAGGTGATTCCCTGTAACTCAAGCTGATGCACCACCAAAATCTTGATGAGAGAAAAATGGTAAATGTTGTTGAACTGTTGTTCAGGGGTCTTGTTCTGCACAAGGGCATTCATCCTTTCTATGTTTCGGCATATGAACAATGGGATGTTCATCATGCATACCCGAGTGAAATGCATGAGAAACCTGATATGATAAGCAGATACACGTGAGAAGCGGCCTTCACAACTGAAATACTTCATTATTAATTTCATTAAGAGGGCATATTCATCTTTGAGATATCGGAACGGGAACACTCCCTTGAGCTGCCTCAAGAAACCGGGTTTAATATATGGCTCATAGTGTTGCTGGTCAATCTTCTTCTTCTTATTCCACGGTTCACCAATGTTAGGCATGCCGGTGGCCAGTGAGATAGTTTCTGTTGTAAGTGTAAAGGTGATACCAGCCAAAGCAACTTGATCTCCATGTAAATGCAGTACAAAAGGATGAGCCAACTCATGATGGAATTGAACACTAGACACCTTCTCACAAAATTCATAGTATGATTGAAACCAAAAGAAAGAAATGGCAAGAGGGCAGGCCTGCAATTCTGTGAGGGTGATTGGTTCTTCTCTAACATGTCTGCCACCTTTATGAGGCCTCCGGGGTGCATGTTCTGTAGGTGAATCACTTTGAGTTTCCACCCCATAATCAGATGAATGACCAGATGACATGTTTGATGCTACGAACACTACCTTAGAGACTGAGTGTTGATCACTGTGTTGGACTGCTCTTTGTGGTATGTTTGATTTCTGCCACCAAGGAGGAAAACCAATGAAACAGGGAGTGTTAGGGAGGGGAACAAATAGTAAGGAATTTGGGACTTTTGGGAATAGATTTCTTAGGGAAATATGGAAGAGGATTAGGGAAATTAGGATAGATTTTGTTTGGGAAAAGGTATAAGGGAGAAAGGAGTGAAGGAAGAAGGGACAAATGGGATGAAATGGGAACCATGGTAACACAGTGATGGATTTGCAATCTTAACAACAATTGGCATGAGGATTTAGAGAGGTAGGGTTTGGGGGTTTTGTTTTCATACATTTGGAAGCATAATTCATATGTTTGGGAGCATAAACCACCATTGCATAAGACACAAATGGATTAAACCATGGATACCGACCCTATCTGGAAATTTTAAGCAATTCAATGTTGATTTGGAGGATTTTCAGGCGTTTTTTGGATGATAGGCTGTGAGCGCCGCACCACTTGCCCAGAGCGTCGTGCCACCTGCTGTGTGCGTCGCGCCGGCCAGGCTTCCTCCTATTTCACTCAAATGGTGCATTCATTCAACCAAATCAATTTGAATGGTTTGGTTTTTATCTTGGCTTGCAAATAGCATTGATCCTTATGGCAAAACCTTTTAAAGACATTGATTTGATTTTTGGTTCTTCAAAACCCAAATTTGTAATGTTTTGAAATTGGCACTTTTTCTCTATTAATACAACTTGGTCTTTTCGTTTCTTCCTTCATTTTTTGGCATGGATGATGAATATTTTTCCTATTTTTTGCAGGGATAGGTGTGATGGAATTTGGCGAAGGAGACCAGGGTTGCGCCTGAAGATTTCAAGAACTGAAAATTAAAAAAAAAAATATTACAAAAATGAAATGTCGACTTTTCTTCAAAACAGAGTTTTGAAGAACAGTCATAATCCATCCGTATGATAATGACAATATTGAAATGAAAAATTATTTAGAATCTTTCCCAGGCCTGTTGGCATCATTGTACATTCTGAGACCCCAATTTATGAAACCCCAGACCTAGTGACTAAAAATGACCTTTGTTGATCAAGAGACTAAGACATAACTGTAAGTGACTTTAAAATATTGATGAAAAGACCTAAGCCAGTAGGTAGAAAACATGAGGGAAATGAAAGACAAAGCCTTTCCGTCAGATTATGGCATGCCCCTAGCAAAATTCAATTGAGTGAATCGAGCGAGACACCTAAGAATGAAATGCAAGAAAGAGTTTTTGATCTCTGACGGAGGGCTGAACACACCGACTATAACATTGGCTCCAATGGGGACGGTAGCTCCTTGGAGGTGCTAAGAACGACAGATCTTTTGAAGAGCTAGACAGTGCCTTCATCCATTGGGCAATGGAGTCAAAAACTCAAGCTGAAATGCATGACTAAAAACTGATGACTTGACGACACAAATTGACTCTCACTCAATTAAAAACTAACTCGATACTTAAACACAACCGACAAACTGGAAAATATGCTCCAAATGGAGCTTATTCATCAAAACCTACCCTAACAGTTTCATTCATCACCTAATCAAGTGAAATGAAACAATCAATGCAACCAAGTAAGCATTCCAACTGCTATTTGTATTCTCCGCAAGTGCTCACTTATGAACAACAAGAGAGAACTACGGAAAGGCAACTCCCATGAAAACTTGGAAACAGATCCGTTGAATGATATGGATTCTCTATCCGCTTCCAAAAACACTGCATACGGATCTAGAAATTCATGCACACTGGGACTTAGCTCATCCAATGGATTACTTCTCTTCCCCTCATACCATGAATGCAAACTTTCATTTGAGCTTTGTGACGAGATTCTTGCTAAAAATGATAAAGAAACAGGTTGCCGGATCAAGTTTGCATCAATACACGTTTCAAGCTCACATGTAGTCAATGGAGAAGGACTTGGACTGTAGATATCATCCAACGCACGAGCAATAGGATCATCAAAAATTTGAGAAGACTGCTGCGATGTATCCATTAAAACTGTATGACATCCTACTGGTTGTTCATCTTTTTCTTTAGAGATATTACGAAGATTCTGCCTTATAAACCGAAATGCTTCGAAACAAAAGGGTACAGAATCCTCTTGCATCACTAAATCATGTATTTTGGATGCCACACCTTCATCTGTGATCTGACCTTCATCCTCAACATTAAAACTGAGAGATTGTTGATTTCCTACAAGCTGCTCATTTGAAGATTTACTGTGCAATTTACCCTTCAAAAACTGAAATGATTCAAAACAGAAAGGTAGGGAGTCATCCTGTATCGTTTGATCATATCTGCCAGCTTCCATGTCTTCATGTGAAACTTGACAATCAATGTCATTCGAGGGCTGCAAATTTGGATATGAGAAGTCTTGAACAAGGTTTTCATTGCTCTCAAGATGGTCCAGATCAAGACTTATCGACGATTGACTTCTGATTGCATGAATGTTGTCTCTGATGAACTGAAACGAAGCAAAACAAAAAGGAAAAGACCCTTCACTTACTTCAAAATTTTCTGCATTTTCCTCGTCATTGTCATAGCTGATATGCATCGGTTGATCATTGTACTCAAGCTACTGAGAGTGAACTTCCTCCTCCCACAAACTAGCTGCTTGTTTGTCTGCAAGATTAGCTTCTGTTTGGAGAACATAATCGTCATCATACTGATCAAACTGGGGCAAATCATCAGGATAAAAGATATCATCAAGCATGCATGTCATATCAACAGATCTCTCCAAGATGATCTATAAAACAATCATTATCAGATATATGACAACTGGGATAAGAAACAAAAAGTTTTGGATCAACAACTTGTTCTTCTTCAATCAGCGAGCGATGGGCTTGAACATCATATTCATTCCTTGCAGTGATTCTTTGCATCATCTCTTCCACTGCACTTGCCAAAATATCCAGCTTTATCTCTAGAGATGTCGATTCCTCTGGATCTATGTTTTTCGTCTCTTCTTCTTTCAACCTTGCCCTTCGGATCATCATATGAGCCTCTACATTCACTGCACTGTTCTGCATCTCGTGAAGTGTTGCAATATTCCTTTCTCTCAGCTGAAACTCCATTTCCGGATCAAAGGCACCCAAATAGTGCAAGAGAGCAGATCTAGGAGGAGGCCTTATATTAATTGGCATTAAATAATAAACTTGGTTAAATCTAGCCGAAAACTGTTGTATTGTCTCCCCTGGCAATATTTTTAGCTGGTTATACTCTTCTACAATCAAGAAAAAGTTTTGTCCAATCACCCACCTGTCAAGGAAAGCTTTGATGAACTGCTGTAAATCTGAGATGCTCGCATCAGGCAGGGTTTTGAACCAACTTTTCACTTTGCCTTGCAAAGAAAGAGCAAAAAGCCTAATACTAACATCTTTGTCATCAACCTCAAAAAGGTCTAGAAAAGTCTCAACATTCTGCACATGTTGCTCAACATTGACATTCATACATTCACTATCAAATCTTGGCAAATAGAGATAATAATTTGCAGGGAAAGCATGGAGAATAGAAGGTAAAACAAGAGGTTTATACCTATCTGGGATTTTACAAGGTGTAGGAGTATGTACAGAAGGTTTAGAATCAACCTTGGTCTCTTTAAGCTCATCAATTTGTAGATCATCATCAAAAGATTCAGAAGAAGGGTCTTGATCAAGCTCAAAGGCATGCAAATATTTGGAATTTACAATCTTCAAAGGGAAGGAATCAAATGTAGGTTGAGGATCTCTTCTCAAATACAATATACTTTGCAAAGCCTTCTTGACATTCTCGGGAAAAGAGAAGAAATAATTTATAACAAAGAACATAATGTCTTGAATGAAACTCCAACTTGAATACCTGATATGTCCACATTGTCCTTTCATGTTTCTGCTGGTCAGGTTCATCCTCCAGAGGAGTCTTTGGATCTGATATCGAAAATTGATTTGGAATCGCCAGGTGAACGATTTCAGCCTTTCTAGCGTTTGATCGTTGTCCACCATCAACAATCAGATATGAACTTGATACATGTACTGGGGTGATCGTTAGATGTCACATTTACAAGCTAGACCGGAGATTGACTGAAGCAATGTTTATCTACTTCGCTAATGCATAGAAAAAGCGTTTCGAAGGCTACCTGGCATAACCTCAGGCTCCGTCTGTAGCTTATAAAACCAATGACATCAACAAGCAAACCATTTTCGTCCCCAGCGGAGTCGCCACTATGTTAGAGCTCAAACCTGCCTTAGGCTGAAGGAAGGTGGGATTCAAGATAACATCATACCACGCTCAGCCTCGTAGCTAGCCCTACGAGGACAGGAGAGGGCTCTCTCCGGGTCAAACTCGGTAAAGATAATTGATGAGCCTCGAGATGACTGAAACAAAGGCTAATTTTAGGCTAGATATGAAGTACAAGGGTTTGATTTGAGTTTTTTGGGGGTTTTGTGTTGAAAAAAGGGAAAGGCAAATTTGGGCTTGGGGATGAAGCACAATTTTTGCAGAGGTCTGATTGGGGCAAGGAAGGCGATCGTCTTGATGCTTTTAAAGGGAAGGAATGGGTAGATCAGACTGGTGAGGAGGTAAGGAGAGCAAGAATATTTCAAGGATTCTCCTTAAACAGGTGAAAACATTGAAAATCAAACAAATTTAAAAGCAGAGCATAACAATCTATGGATTCTACCTTAACACTTCATTTGTTCAATTGAAGAAGATGAGAGAAGGAAAATGATACACATAACAACTTAAAATTACTGAGAGAAGCACACCATCAAAACATAAAGCCACATGGATCCCAAACAGTGCTGCAAAACCCTGGTCTTTCCTTAGCCAAAAATGCAGAGATAGAATGTACAATAGTATGCCAAAGCAATCCCAAGTATCCAACTCTGAAAATGACTGAGAAATTACATGATATAGACTATCCCAACCCACTCCCATGCCTCTAGGGGTCGAACTCATCATTCTAAGAGTTGTTTCAACCAATTCTAAACAAGGAACTAAAAACTAGGTAGTCAAAACAACTTGCCTCTATATGCTAGGAAATTGATTCATTCACTCACACTTTACCTTTTGCTGAATGAATCTTCTAGAACAAGTAAATAAGTTCCAATATTACATCATGATCCTTCAATTACATCAAGATAGGTCAAAAATTACATCACGAAGCAAAACTAGTCAAACTAGCCGAATTCCTGAGCTGAACAGTGAAAAATTGGGCAAAAACCCTCTGTGCGTCACACCAAATACTATGAGCGTTGCGACACTTTGAGACTGAGATTGAGACAGCTCCTAAAGTCAAAATTGAGCCCAAGTGTTCTTGTTGGAAAGCCCTACCTGTCTAATTTCCAACCCAAGTGGAATTTTCCAATTTAGTGTCCATTAGCCCCTTCAAAACTGCAATCTCCCAAGATTGCTTCCTATGTGTCAAACTAGGGCCAGAGAGGTCATTTTTTGCATGTTTTTGGCCTCCTGAGGACTCAAAACTTGCCCAAAATTTTTGGCCATGCACGAGTAGTCATGATTTTCCATGGAAAATCCAAAAATGCAAACCTTTTCTCATTTGGAGCTCCCTAGGAAGAGCGCGCGCCACGTGGCGTGATGCTGTGGGAGAAAAACTCTGTTTTTTAGGGCAAAATTTCTCAAAATACCAAAAATGCCCCAAATTTCTTGAAATTTGGGCGGGAGTTCCTCTATCAAGAGTCATGATGAGCGAAGGATGCCTCGGCCAATATCTGAAGACGATCAAGCTCTTTTTTCCATTTTTTCTTCTTCATTGCCCTTTTCAATTTCGCCTTGAGACTCCTGATTCTTGCTCTAGAACTCATGTTCTACACCCTGTAATGAAAAGCCATGTGTCTCAGCAATGCATTGTCCCTATCAGCCTTGTCCAGCAGTTTCTCTAAGTGCATGTTCAATTTCTCCAAAACAAACTCTCGGTCCTCATCCCTTTGCTCCACGGGTTCGCCTTGTGCCGCCTTGATGTGCTGTCGATATTCCTTGATGAGCTACAACTCTATCGCTGCTTGCCGATCTTCAAGTTGTTTATTCCATTGCTCAAGGTATTTTATAACCCATTCGGCCCTGTGTAAGTTATGAGACAACTCCTGGATCTCTGCCTATTTTTCTTGTATGATCTCCTTGGCTTTTTGTCCTATGAGTGCATCATCATCCTCGAGGAGAATGAATTCAGTACCCTGCTCACCAGAAGGCCCTTCATCTTGCATTGGCCCTTTGTCTATGTCCTGTACCTATAGTTTTGATGTCGAAAGCGAGGCCCCTTCCCCCCCAGGCGGAGATAATACTTGCTTCGCTACTGCGAACAAAGGTCTAGTGCCCTTCTGATATGTAATGAATACCGACACGCTAACAGTCTCATGGCACTCATACTGATGGGAGGGTTCACCCGTCTCAAATCTGGCTTCAGCCTTCGAAGGCCCATGTGGAGCTCTGAAAAAATCACGAGAGATGAAATCCTCGCAAGTGATTCCCTGTAACTCAAGCTGATGCACCACCAAAATCTTGATGAGAGAAAAATGGTAAATGTTGCTGAACTGCTATTCAAGGGTCTTGTTCTGCACAAGGGCAGTCATCCTTTCTATGTTTCGGCATATGAACAATGGGATGTTCATCATGCGTACCCGAGTGAAATACATGAGCAACCTGATATGATAAGCAGATACACGTGAGAAGCGACCTTCACAACTGAAATACTTCATGATTAATTTCATTAAGGGAGCATATTCATCTTTGAGATATCGGAACGGGAAAACTCTCTTGAGCTGCCTCAAGAAACCGGGTTGTTGCCGGTCAATCTTTTGCTTCTTATTCCATGGTTCACCAATGTTAGGCATGCTGGTGGCCAGTGAGATAGTTTCTGGAGTAAGTGTAAAGGTGATACCAGCCAATGTAACTTGATCTCCATGTAAATGCAGTACAAAAAGACGAGCCAACTCACAATGGAATTGAACACTAGCCACCTTCTCACAAAATTCATAGCATGATTGAAACCAAAAGAAAGAAATGGCAAGAGGGTAGGCCTGCAATTCTGTGAGGGTGATTGGTTCTTCTCTAACATGTCTGCCACCTTTATGAGGCCTCCGGGGTGCATGTTCTGCCGTAGGTGAATCACTTTGATTTTCCACCTCATAATCAGATGAATGACCAGATGACATGTTTGATGCTATGAACACTGCCTTAGACACTGACTGCTGATCGTTGTGTTGGACTGCTCTTTGTGGTATGTTTGATCTCTGCCACCAAGGAGGAAAACCAATGAAACATGGACTGTTAGGGAGGGGAACAAATAGTAAGGAATTTGGGACTTTTGGGAATAGATTTCTTAGGGAAATATGGAAGACGATTAGGGAAATTAGGATAGATTTTGTTTGGGAAAAGGTATAAGGGAGAAAGGAATGAAGGAAAAAGGGACAAATGGGGTGAAATGGGAACCATGGTAACACAGTGATGGATTTGCAATCTTAACAACAATTGGCATGAGGATTTAGAGAGGTAGGGTTTGGGGGTTTTGTCTTCATACATTTGGGAGCATAATTCATACGTTTGGGAGAATAAGCCACCATTACATAAGACACAAATGGATTAAACCATGGATATCGACCCTACCTGGCAAGTTTAAGCAATTCAATGTTGATTTGAAGGATTTTCGGGCGTTTTTTGGATGATAGGCTGTGAGCGCCGGGCCACCTGCCCAGAGCGTCGCGCCACCTGCTGTGTGCGTGATCCGGATTTAAACAGGAACGTAAAAAAATATAGAGATAACCATATACACAAAGATGCAGCGGAAACAATGCTTCATTTCATTAATGGAAAATACCGAAATATACTTATAACCAGAAATGGAAATAAACCAGCTAGGGCGATGGTAGCTTATCTCTGAGAAGAGATGTGGTGACTACATGCCTCTGAACTGTTCCAAACTATGTTACAATGAGGCTCGAAGGCCTATTTATTGTGAGCAAGAATAGCCTTCACATTCCAAAACCTAACCCTTTAGAAGATAACACAAATTGTGGGCCCGTTTTGTTTAATGTACATTCAATTTTCCTGGGGTCGTAACTTTGGTATACGATCTCCGTTGACGCGTATGGATAGCGTTAGAAATATCTATCGAGAACTACCACTTGGGAGGGCAACATCGTCCATGACCATGTTGCCCCCGAATTTCCCAAACAACATTTTTTGGGCCTCAAAACGGCTTCGAAAGTTCAGGACCCGAAAAAACTGCTAAAAATAGTAAATTGTGCTACAATTACGGAAACTGAAAAACTGAAAGAGATAGTTGCGGGGGTCCAAATAGGATAGGTGGGTGGCCACCAACATCCACCTGGATCAGTGCGTCGCGCCGACCAAGCTTCCTCCTATTTCACTCAAATGGTGCATTCATTCAACCAAATCCCTTTGAATGGTTTGTTTTTTATCTTGGCTTGCAAATAGCATTGATCCTTATGGAATAACCTTTTAAAGACATTGATTTGATTTTTGGTTCTTCAAAACCCAAATTTGTAATGTTTTGAAATTGGCACTTTTTCTCTATTAATACAACTTGGTCTTTTCATTTCTTCCTTGATTTTTTGGCATGAATGATGAATATTTTGGTTATTTTTTGCAGGGAAAGGTGTGATGGAATTTGGCGAAGGAGACCAGGGCTGCGCCTGAAGATTTCAAGAACTGAAAATTAAAAAGAAAAAATATTACAAAAATGAAATGTCGACTTTTCTTCAAAATAGAGTTTTGAAGAACAATCATAATCCATCCGTATGATAATGAAAATATTGAAATGAAAACTTATTTAGAATCTTTCATAGGCTTGCTGGCATCATTGTACATTCTGACGACCCAATTTATGAAACCCTAGACCTAGTGACTAAAAATAACCTTTGTTGATCAAGAGACTAAGACATAATTGTAAGTGACTTTAAAATATTGATGAAAAGACCTAAGCCAGTCGGTAGAAAACATGTGGGAAATGAAAGACAAAGCCTTTACGTCAGATTATGGCATGCCCCTAGCGAAATGCAATTGAGTGAATCGAGCGAGACACCTAAGAATGAAATGCAAGAAAGAGTTTTGATCTCTGACGGAGGGCTAAATAGACCGACTCTAACATTGGCTCCAATGGGGATGGTAGCTCCTCGGAGGTGCCAAGAACGACAGATCTCTGGAAGAGCTAGACAGTGCCTTCATCCATTGGGCAATGGAGTAAAAAAATCAAGCTGAAATGCATGACTGAAAACTGATGACTTGACGACACAAATTGACTCTCACTCAATTAAAAACTGACTCGATACTTAAACACAACCGACAAACTGGAAAATATGCTCAAAATGGAGCTTATTCATCAAAACCTACCCTAACAGTTTCATTCATCACCTGATCAAGTGAAATGAAACAACCAATGCAACCAAGTAAGCATTCCAACTGCTGTTTGTATTCTCCGCAAGTGCTCACTTATGAACAACAAGAGAGAACTATTGAAAGGCAACTCCCATGAAAACTTGGAAACAGATCCGTTGAATGATATGGATTCTCTATCCGCCTCCAAAAACACTGCATAAGGATCTAGAAATTCATGCACCCTGGGACTTAGCTCATCCAATGGATTACTTCTCTTCCCCTCATACCATGAAAGCAAACTTTGATTTGAGCTTTGTGACGAGACTCCTGCTAAAAATGATAAAGAAACCGGCTGTCGGATCAAGTTTGTATCAATACACGTTTCAAGCTCACATGTAGTCAATGGACAAGGACTTGGACTGCAGACATCATCCAACACACGAGCAATAGGATCATCAAAAATTTGAGAAGACTGCTGCGCTTTATCCATTAAAACTGTATGACATCCTACTTGTTGTTCATCTTTTTCTTTAGAGATATTACGAAGATTTTGCCTTATAAACTGAATGCTTCGAAACAAAAGGGTACAGAATCCTCTTGCATCATTAAATCATGTAGCCACACCTTCATTTGTAATCTGACCTTCATCCTCAACATTAAAATTGAGAGATTGTTGATTTCCTACAAGCTGCTCATTTGAAGATTTATTGTGCAATTTACCCTTCAAAAACTGAAATGATTCTAAACAGAAAGGTAGGGAGTCATCCTGTATCGTTTGATCATATGTGCCAGCTTCCATGTCTTCATGTGCAACTTGACAATCAATGGCATTCGGGGGCTGCAAATCTGGATATGAGAAGTCTTGAACAAGGTTTTCATTTCTCTCAAGATGGTCCAGATCAATACTTATCGACGATTGACTTCTGATTGCATGAATGTTGTCTCTGATGAACTGAAACGAAGCAAAACAAAAAGGAAAAGACCCTTCACTTACTTCAAAATTTGCTGCATTTTCCTCGTCATTGTCATAGATGATATGCATCGGTTGATCACTGTACTCAAGCTGCTGAGAGTGAACTTCCTCCTCCCACAAACTAGCTGCTTTTTTGTTTGCAAGATTAGCTTCTGTTTGGAGAACATAATCGTCATCATACTGATCAAACTGGGGCAAATCATCAGGATAAAAGATATCATCAAGCATGCATGGCATATCAAAAGATTTCTCTTCTCTAAGATGATCTGTAAAACAATCATTATCAGATATATTACAACTGGGATAAGAAACAAAAAGTTTTGGATCAGCAACTTTTTCTTCTTCAATCAGCGAGCAATGGGCTTGAACATCATATTCATTCCTTGCGGTGATTCTTTGCATCATCTCTTCCACTGCACTTGCCAAAATATCCAGCTTTACCTCTAGAGATGTCGATTCCTCTGGATCTATGTTTTTCGTCTCTTCTTCTTTCAACCTTTCCCTTCGGATCAACAGATGAGCCTCTACATTCACTACACTTTTTTGCATCTCGTGAAGTTTTGCAATATTCCTCTCTCAGCTGAAACTCCATTTCTGGATCAAAGGCACCCAGATAGTGAAAGAGAGCAGATCTAGGAGGAGGCCTTATATCAACTGGCATTGAATAATAAACTTGGTTAAATCTGGCCGAAAATTGTTGTACTGTCTCCCCTGGCTATCTTTTCAGCTGGTTATACTCTTCTATCAAGAAAAGGTTCTATCCAATCACCCACCTGTCAAGGAAAGCTTTGATGAACTTCTGTAAATCTGAGATTCTCGCATCAGGCAGGGTTTTGAACAAACTCTTCACTTTGCCTTGCAAAGAAAGAGCAAAAAGCCTAATACTAACATCTTCGTCATCAACCTCAAAAAGGTCTAGAAAAGTCTCAACATTCTGCACATGTTGCTCATCGTTGACATTCATACATTCAACATCAAATCTTGGCAAATAGAGATAATAATTTGGAGGGAAAGCATGCAGAATAGAAGGTAAAACAAGAGGTTTATACCTATCTGGGATTTTACAAGGTGTAGTAATATGTACAAAAGGTTTAGAATCAGTTTTGGTCTCCTTAAGCTCATCAATTTGAATATGGTCATCACAAGATTCAGAAGAAGGGTCTTGATCAAGCTTAGAGGCATGCAAATATTTGGTATTTACAATTTTCAAAGGGAAGGAATCAAATGCAGGTCGAGGATCTCTTCTCAAATACAATATACTTTGGAAAGCCTTCTTGACATTCTCGGGAAAAGAGAAGAAATAATTTATAACATAGAACATAATGTCTTGAATGAAACTCCAACTTGAATACCTGATCTGTCCATATTGTCCTTTCATGTTTCTGCTGGTCAGGTTCATCCTCCAGTGGAGTCTTTGGATCTGATCTCGAAAATTGATTTGAAATCGCCAGGTGAACAATTTCAGCCTTTCCAGCATCTGATCATTGTCCACGATCAACAATCAGATCTCAACTTGATACATGTACTGGGGTGATCGCTAGATGTCACATTTACAAGCTAGATCGGAGATTTACTGAAGCAACGTTTATCTACTGCTCTTTGTGGTATGTTTGATTTTTGCCACCAAGGAGGAAAACCAATGAAACAGGGACAGTTAGGGAGGAGAACAAATAGTAAGGAATTTGGGACTTTTGGGAATAGATTTCTTAGGGAAATACGGAAGAGGAATAGGGAAATTAGGATAGATTTTTTTTGGGAAAAGGTATAAGGGAGAAAGGAATGAAGGAAAAAGGGACAAATGGGATGAAATGGGAACCATGGTAACACAGTGATGGATTTGCAATCTTAACAACAATTGGCATGAGGATTTAGAGAGGTAGGGTTTGGGGGTTTTGTCTTCATACATTTGGAAGCATAATTCATACGTTTGGGAGCATAAACCAACATTACATAAGACACAAATGGATTAAACCATGGATATCGACCCTACCTGGCAAGTTTAAGCAATTCAATGTTGATTTGGAGGATTTTCGAGCGTTTTTTGGATGATACGCTGTGAGCGCCGCGCCACTTGCCCAAAGCGTCGCGCCACTTGCTGTGTGCGTCGCGCTGGCCAAGCTTCCTCCTATTTCACTCAAATGGTGCATTCATTCAACCAAATCACTTTGAATGGTTTGTTTTTTTATCTTGGCTTGCAACTAGCATTGATCCTTATGGAAAAACCTTTTAAAGACATTGATTTGATTTTTGGTTCTTCAAAACCCAAATTTGTAATGTTTTGAAATTGGCACTTTTTCTCTATTAATACAACTTGGCCTTTTCGTTTCTTCCTTGATTTTTTGGCATGAATGATGAATCTTTTGGCTATTTTTTGCAGGGATAGGTATGATGGAATTTGGTAAAGGAGACCAGGGCTACGCCTGAAGATTTCAAGAACTGGAAAAAAAAAAAAAAAAATAATATAATAATAATAATAATAAATAAATAAATAATTGTAAAAGAGCTTCTGCATAAATCACATCAAAAAGATCATTGTCGACGTGTTTCGAACCAACCAGTGTGGTTCATCGTCAGGACGAGTTGAAGGAACAGATCTGGCCTAGCAAGTTAAATAGACTGAGCAGAGACTCCTACGGCTACATAACGACTATATTTGACTTTGGACCTAGGTCATAATTATATTAATGAAATTAATCTAATTATTATTTTTACTAATATTGAGTTAATAATATAATATTTTAATTCCTTGAAATAAGAGAAATTAGGTAATATTGGTAAATATAATCTAATTATTAAATTCTATGACATTAAGTACTAATATAATATTATTAAAGGAAATTTATTTGTTTAAATAAATTTTTTTTACTATTGAATTGATAATTTTGAAATAACGGCTATATTTGACTTTGGACCTAGGTCTTAATTAATGAAATTAATCTAATTATTATTTTAATCATATAATATTTTAATTCCTTGAAATAGGAGAAATTAGGTAATATTGATAAATATAATCTAATTATTAATTTTTATGTAATATTGATAAATATAATCTAATTATTAATTTAATAATATATAAAGGAGAATTTGTTTTTAAATTAAATTAATGGTTATTAATTTTTTTTTTACTATAGAATTAATAATTTGGAAAGAATAAATTTAGGTTAATATTTTATTAAAAATAATATTATATTTCTATAGATAAGAGATATTAGGAATAAAAATAGATGAGCGAATATTAAGAGAACTTTTAATTTGCTTGAATAACTTAATATTAATGGTTATTTAAAAATTACTTCCTTAGAAAGAAATAATTTTAAGTTATATAAGTAATTGAATATTCATCTTAAGTTAATATTATATATGATAAATCTATATGAGTTATCATTATACTACTTAACTAGATCCAATACTACATCATAATTAGGATATACTAATCACACTAACCTAATGAATTAAAAATAAACTGCTAAAACCGGAAAAGGACCTATATCAGGGAAAAATTAAATTCGATTAATACATAAAACGAAAAAAGGCCCTCAATAGATACTGGAGGAATCAAAAAAGAGAAGAACACAACGCTGTCAACAAGAAATATACTCGAAAAGACTAAA
>APFE030550188.1:0-13565 GCA_000404065.3 Pinus taeda | reverse complement strand
ATTATATGGAGCATTTGACTAAGTGCATCATGGAGCGCTTTATGAGGAAACCATATGTTAAGTGAATCATGAAGTGTTTTACGAGGGAAACTGTACACTTTTGGGTTGGGCATGATTTTAATTAGTAAACCAGAAAAACGATGCGTAAATCCCTACCTAGCCGCATATGCACCACCAGATTGGGACCAAGCTGCAAATCCAGGTGGAACCCCTATTTTACTATGCCATTTATACAATTTAATATTTAAAGTGATTATTGAATTAAATAAATTTTAGTAAAAGATTATTTAATTTACTTGGATTAAAAAAAAAAGTATAAGATATTTATCGAAATTTAACATTAACATAAAATAATAATAATAATAATAACAATAATAATAAACATTTGAGAAAACTTAAATTTTAACATAAGGCATTAATCATAATAGTTTTAAGAAAATAATATATATTTTTAAACAAATTCCTTAAATGATATATAAGATAAAATTTCCAACATGTTCTCCCAAGTGGGGAAAAAACAGCCATAAAATATTAAAATGTAACCAAAGTTTAATTGTTTAAAAACTTTAACAACTCTCTAACTCATTGTTTGTTTAAAAAATTTAACAATTCTATGACTCATTGTCTGTGTAGTTTACACTCAACTAAAAAAACAAATGTAAGTAGTTATAGAAACATAATGAACCATTAAAATTATAAATTTAATATCATAAATATATATGGAAAGAAGTTTAATTTAATGTCATAAGTATATATGGAAAGAAGTTTTTATTTTTTATTTTATTTAGAAAAAAAATAACGACATTATTTACTCAAACTCTATATCTTTTTCATACATCTCACTTGGCACTGTGTTTCTCTTTACTGTACAAGAACATCTATAGGTAGATACCACACTTAGAAGCCCTCATGTAATCCCCATTACAAAAAATCATCATACCTACTCGCCCACGCTAGCATAAGGGGCATCTCCCCGTGCCCGATAGGAAATATAGAAATAGAGAACAGAAAAACGTAGAAAGTCAAGAAAACTACAACAATATCATAAATTATAAAATAGAATACCCAAATATACTCACATAGAAACAGGGCATTGAACTTATCTGATTGCAAGTTGCCCAAGCTAGTTGACATGGCCAATGAGGCACATTCATCTCTGTTGCATGTTCTGTTAATGCTTTCAATCTTTCGGCAATTCCACAACCCTCCTGATTTCTGGCACGTCGGAGAATTGTGACTCTCACAAGGAAATTAATATGTGAACTTAAGTGCATTCAATGCTACTTTCACACCAAGGATTTCAAATACCTTCATGCCTGGGATTTCGAATTGAAAAATTGCATGCCACATTTCTGCTACAGGTTATTGAATAAGGACGACGGCTCCCTACTTCATTTTGGTCGTGGGAGTGATGAACTCCGCCTCTCACCCATCAGCATCAGCACTATCCCCAATTACAATAAAACCGATGGCGACCCTATTTCAATCCCTTTATATCCCAGGATCGATATTACTACTCGTAATCTTTCTCAATCATCCCTCCGTTGGAGTTTTCTTGAAGAGGTAGCTTGAGATCAAGCACCCTAACATGACATGAAACCCTTAGCTTTTGAATGGCTGAAAATCTGCTCCCCAGCCTCATCAGGTGAAAGTTGGTAGTAAATTCCAGTTCCATCCAAGTTCAGGAGAGTGGATGTGTAAAGGAATCCACCATGGGTGTGTGATGTACCTAACCACATGAAACAAACACTGTAAATAAGTTTACTGCTCCAAAAATTAATTGAACAAGTTCATTGCTTGTTTCCAAATGGGCCTATTTAAATGGCCTTTCGTCTGGTCTCTAAACATCAACCTTGGAGTTTGAAGATATATTTCTTATCATTTCTCAATTTTATCTTCATTATCATGAATGTCCTCATCATAAGATCCATTTTCCATCTGAAGGATACGAATGTCAGTGCCCTTTCTCGATTTGGGGGGCATGGATATGATTTGGGATCAAATCTAGTCATTCATGCTATGTAGGCTCCCTTCATAACACCACTAAAATCCCTTCCAACAATGTTCTCCCAAATTTTAAAATCGAAGTTTATATTGGAAATAGAAAACTACTTTTTTTTTTTGTTTTCTTCCCTCTTACTTGATGTTCCCTTGCATGCGAGGATACAACACGGTAGTGTTGACAACAGAAAGTAGAGGATTAATTAGGATATAGCCAAAAAATCCATTGACAAGTCTCATAAAGGTTACAAAAAGAGGCCTTGGATAACGGATCCTACATCGGGTTACTATATCCCAGAAGATCACTTTGGTGAGGCCGATGTAGCCAAATAGATATAAAATATTCTCAGTGTCCATCCAAGTAATTCCAGTATAGTACCGAATTAATGATGCTCGATTTAATTTAGAATATAAAGGTTTCTGTCCAGGGGACAATCTTGGTAGGAAAATATGTACTCTGTATGAGTTTACATATCAATCGTACCATTGTTTAGCTACAATACTGTTTTAGAAACTATCAATCCAGGAAATATTGTTAGAATTTCTGAGTTGGAAGTTGTTGGTTTACATAAATTGCTTTGTTTGTATGACCATATTACATTTCATCTATAAAATTGGCCTTAATTCTAAGAAAAATCATTACATTTTGATTTTCCAATAAGTTTCGAATTAGACTCGTTGACTGTTATAATCCCAAAACATGAGCTTGTCTTGAATACAAGCAGGAAGGACATTCTATATTTGGTTGTTGGAAGCGAATTTTTGATGATTAAAGCATATACCCACATTTGGGTATAAAATCATTTTTCTTATATTTAAATTTCTTCCAGTCTTTGGATATAAATTAGTTGGCATAGTTCCTTTCGAAATTGTTAGTTCAAATCCTCTCTTAAGTATTTTGACTAGATATAGAGTAGTTGGCAACATTCCTTTTGAAATTGTTAGTTCAAATCCTTTGTTAACTCTTTTGATCGAGAGAGAGTACTTTATTATGCTTTATGTTATAGTGATTTTGATCAAAATTGATTCATGAATCAGTACCCAACCTCGTTGATTCCAAAACTTCAAAATGAAAAGATTTTGATAGATTAAATGTGCAATAAAAAAAAAATTCTTTTACTAAAATAAATATAAATTTTAATCATAGCAATACATGCTCTAAGAAGGTTGTCACTTTTGTGAAAATGGTATGGTCATTAGGTGTGTAAATAAACGAGATTTTCTTTATTATAATATGGACAAAAACAAGAGAAAATATTTCCTGTATCAAATAATTTATTTATTCCTCATTTGAAGTTAATTTTAATTTTATATCAGATAGTTTCTTATAAATTAATCGATAAAGAATATGTTGTGTCTAATATATTAGTTTCAAACTCCTCTTTTCGATGATCATTTTACATTCCAATCAATTGGTTTAGCATTACTTTATGTTTCCTCATAAAGATGTATTAAACATGGTTTTCCATTAAATAAGATAAATGGGAAAACCAACTCTGATTAAAGCAAGGTAAAGTATATTTGGATTTTAATATTAATATTCCGAGCCACTTTATAAAATAACCTATGTATGTTTCTCGATTCGACTTCAGTAAGAAGGCATATATTTGAGGAAATATTAAAGGAATATATAAATTATTTTGGTTTTATTAGGGGGTCCTTTATTAATACATTGTTTTATGGTAAGGTTTTATGTGGTGATGGAATGGTCTGTTTTTCATTAATTACTTTTAATTTTAATTGTCATTTAAAATAAGTGAATTATTTAAATCACGTTTATTATATTGTTCAAAAAAATAATAAAATGGGTTGTTTATTATGATTGGATTTAAAATATGTAGAAAACTTTGTTATACTAATTCAAAATAGTATAAATGTTTGGTATGATAAACATATATATTAAAATTAAAATAATTAAGAATGAAAAAAAATATATAAAATTTAAATAATCTAACAAAAGTTTTACAAAATAAAGATAATTTATGAATTAAGTTATAAGAATTTAATAATTCATTTTGGTTTTTGTGTGCTCTTCTATATTTCTCTATGTGTGGGGTCCTTGTCATGGAAACCATTCCATACATTATGTTATATTAATGACCCATATGATAGGATGTAGATTTCATCTACTTTGAGTTGCCATGTTGGTTCCTCATTGAGGGTATTTTTGGTATGCACAACCCTTCCCTTATTAGACAATGGTGTCTCAAAGGAATTGAAGGAGTACCTATCTCTATCACCAGTGGACTTACTAGTTAATGTGTTTGAAAACATAAAAGTATTCAAATTATTATCATCTACCACTTAAGGGACTGGTTGAGACAACTTTTGCACCCACTGCTTCTTTTTAGGTTTCTTGCCTATGTTCAACATTCTTGCATAGATAGCAAAATGAACTGACTGTAACAAGTAGGAAAATTGGAGTTATGGTGGAATTTATGAGTTTGGGGCTTATTTAGAACTATGAAACAAGACAATTATTAAAACTAAGGCTGAAATGAATGATATTAACTATAAGAAAGAAGTGGTTGTATGTAGGACAATACTGACATGAACGATGGAAAAACTTAATCTAAGTTGAAACGACCTATATTTACTTATGAAGACATTGTTATTACATAAAATATTAAATTTAACCATTTGATTAATCATTCGTTAAGATTAACCCTAATTCGCATCATGGGAGTAAGGCCAAGTTTAGGTAACATGTTATAAGAAGGCCACGATGAGACAAAGAATTGTCGAGAATTTTAGCATCTACGTACAAACAATATGGCTAGTTGCCAAATATTGACATGGTGTAATGTGACAGATGGTAGCATCTGATAAGAGCATGTGTAAAGCATTCCATGTAGAAATAATGGCCATGTCATCCCACGAAGTATTACTTGAGTGCAAGTTAGGTTTCAACATTTAAAAAGGGCTTAGTTTTGAGAACTAACAAAGTCTAAGAGATAAAATGTTTCAAGAGGTTTGTTAGAAAAAAAAAATCCATCCTTCCATGGGGCTTTGCGTAAGGTAAAACACTTGAGAAGTGAATTGGCTATAACGAGATTGACATAAAATTTTTAGAGAAAATATCAGTAATATGTCAGGAAATTTTTTGTCCCACCATGAGATGATCAAGAAGTAAGCATGGAAGGGTCAACTCGAGAAATGAGAGTTGGGATTGTAACAAATATTGTTAATTAAAAAACAAGGTTTTGTCATACCTCGGGGTTTTGCCAAAAGTATTCCAATAAAAGAGAGTGTGGTCTGAGATATTCATGTCTTGAGAGACAAGAAGAATTTTTTATTGATGGCACACTTAAGAACTCAGGCATTAATATTTTTTTCCTTTTTCTTTTTATTTTTGAAAAATTTATGAGTGATTTTCCTATGAAATATATACAAGGTGGAAAGTGATCAAATTATATATAAGTAGGGTATGCAAACTTAAAAGTGTCCCCATTTTTTATGGATTAAGTACAAAATAGGGGGTTGTTGTTTTACTACAACAAAACCATAAACTATTTAAAGTATTAATCTCTTAATCTATCGTATTGTGCTTATCGAATGACAACCACCACTAGTATACCAACATAATATGTATTTAATATATATGAGTACTACAAGAATGTTGGTATGTATTCTACTATATATATAAACATAATATGTGTGTATATATATTGGTATATATATAGCCATTATATGTTGATATATAATAAATGATATTTATATAGTATTATTTTGGTGTATATATACCAGTATATACATACTTTTACATATATTGGTATATATATGTTGACATATATATGAACATAATATTAACTACGTGTATATATACATACACATATACCTAATTTTGGCTATTCACCTAAGATTGCATGAGGATTTGCAGCGTCTTAGATCTGAGGAAGACATTGGAATTTCATTTTTATGCCTTTACTACTATCAAAAGTGTGAGTTTTTCCCTTTATACTCCCTCTTGTAACCAATGATCATTCCTATTTTTTCACAATTACTTGCATTATGGTCATGACATGCTGATGAGGTGTGATGTTAAATTCAAATCTCTTCCCTTATTTTTAATTGAGTTATTTGAGCTAGAGCTTGCCTTTTCTAATATGAGTATCAAATCTTATAACCCTACTAAAGATCTAGTAACCAAATCATAAGTTTTCATATATATGCACCCCTAGGGTGAAAATTTCCACATGGTTTTCATTGTTAGGTAGCTTGAGATGGACCAATATTGGTTGCATTGCTCCTAGTTTAAACAATAAAGATGTCGACTCATAATTAATGCTCTAGTGAAACGCCAGGCTAAAATGCATAGAACACAAGCATTGTAGGATAATTAATCAATTTAAAGGTTTTGGAAAATGGCATGAATATTTTCAGGCATGGCATATCATGAAAATATCATATGCCAAAATACAAGCAACTACCCACACTAGTGAGAGTTATATTTGTCAATGAAATTACACCCTACACTACTTTTGGGATGTAAACAATTATCAAGTATTTGTGTACTCGAGAGCTATTAATGGTTTAATACACCCTCCCTATACTATATAACATCTATAATAAGTAAATTTCAAAGGTTGATGTTTATAATGTTATAGGATTGGTCAAGAAATCAATCAAATTGTGTATTGCAAAATTGTTTAAATTTTCCAATATGAAGGCCATATGTTGGTATATATTAAAGTTCGATGATGAGGCATATGTGGATCCATGCTAAGTACATGCAGATTGTATTTATAATTTTAATGTGAACTTGTGTACTCCTCTTTTAATATAAATGATGTTATTCTAAGTTTTATTTTATAGAAGTACTTAGACTATTGGTTCAGAATGGATATTGTTAACTCAAGCTAAAGTTTGCTATATGTTTGAAGTCCAAGATGGACCTAGACAGCAAAAATGTTCTTAACATGTGTTGAGTTTTAACATCCCAGTTTCTCACGAAATCAAAGCCAAGTCGAAGAGCTTGATGCGGTGGTATTGGTGGTATCTCCATATTTTGCATTTGGCTTCAGTGCGAGGGAGAAAATGTCCATTAAAATTTATGGTGAACATGTGAAAAGGGGCCTTGTGGACCATGTGGCATTCACACAGTTCGACACATGGCAATGGCTAAGTCAACGGGAAAAAGTTCATCTCTGATGCATATCTCGAGGTGAATGGTGAGATTTTGGGTTTCGGTTGGTTAAAGATTCATATTATAAGTCATGGGTGCATTAATAAGTTTATGGTGTAGTTACTAACCCATGGTTTCTAAACCATATGGCATACCATATATGAAAATAAAGGTGCACATTTTCTTTAATGTTAAAACATGCCTAAGGTTGAAATTATGTGTAAAAACCATGGTCGACGCAAGGGATAGATATGTTTTACAAACTATATAACTATATGCTAGGTGGGCGCAAAGACTTATGTTATCAAATCATGGTGGCAGAATATGTAATGAACCTATGGGAAATATGTAATATGGGAGGAAATCAAAACCTATGGTAAAAATTTATAAACTATGGTGCAAAATTATAACAAAGTATAAACAGGTTCATACATGACAGATCCCAGTCCAGTCACATGCCATGAAGGTCTAGTCACATTGTGGCGAAGTTAATGGCCATGATCGTCGGAGGATGTGAGTCAAGCTGTCAAAAAAGCACAGAAGATATGGTGTTAAACCGTATTGCAAACATATATGTTAATGTCTGATGGAAAATATATACTAAAATAAAAACTATTGTTTTTATACAACGCAGAGGTGGCAGCCATGTGGTCCAATGATATAGCACAGCAGTGATGACAATGCACAATATGTGCTTCGGTCAACACGTTGGAGTATGTCGAGAGCGCCAGGGCTAGATGCCTTGGGTCTATGGTTCTATAGACCGTCACATATGCAGCTACAACAAGTGTTATCTGGTGTGGAGATGTGACACATGAAACAGAGATGCGAGAATAGTTAAAACATCACCATCGGGTTATTACCATGACTGATAGAGGTTGTGAATATGGATTACTGAGTCAAAATTGCCACGGGATATGCCATCTCAAATCATTGGGAACTAGTAACGGGTAGGTCCAGTTCACATGGAAAACGTTGTATGACTATGTAGCATGGGGATATCGCCGCAAGTATTTCACATGGTCGCAGGTTGCCATAACACTTGACCACCACACTGATTGGAGCTGAGTTATGATATGGTATTTCACCAAGTTATATGATAAAACTTTGGATTATCATTGTAACAAAATCCACCGGTCCAATCTATATCTACCATGAACAAACCTTAAGATAAGACATTACACAAATGCATGGAGGATATTGTAATCGGTCCAACCTTTGTAAAGCATACGCATTAGATGATTAGACCATACTAAAACGAAGTGTGCCAAAATTAATAGTTGTTATAACTATAGTGCTAATTGTAACTTTTTTATTGCACCGAGTATAGGTTTTTCCACCTAATGAAAACAAATTGCCATGTATATCCCAGTAGGTTCGAACCTGGAACTTGGTCGGAGCATTATAAAAGGATTACCATTGCACCACTGCAGAGGGGGAGTTGAACAGTGAGCTCCAAAACAGAGCCATACTAGTGCCATTAATGTTCATTTGAGCATATCTTGGTCATCCTTGGGCCTTTTTACAAATGGAGATATGCATTGGAAATCTCAGACAGAGACCTCCTTTGTGACAGTCACCAAAGCTACATGTGTGCAAAGTTCAACTGGGTCAAATTCTATGTGAAGAAGAAATTCGAAGTCATTTTAGAGGCAAGCAGTTCTCAAGTTAGTTTTTGGATTTCCAGAAGCATCTGAAAGCTGATTTGGAAACTTGAAGAACTAACACGAGGGTTTTGATACATACCAAATTCAACGGTAGTACTTGTTTGCCAGCAGTAGTAGTGAAGTCTACAAAAGTATGTACCTGAATTATGTCTCACTTAGGCAAGGGGAGACAAGTTAAATAATCAATGTATTGATGAAACTCAAATTCTCAATTTCAATAGAAGTCAAAGTCATTGTTAGAGACTCTATGATTTTGTTGTAAATGACAAGTCGTTTGTAGAATGTCAAGTGAAAGTGCAAGAGTTCTATTAAGGAGAACATTTCCATACTACGGAAATAGTTGCAATTGTATCAATAATTTTGATGTACCTCTTCTTATTCACTAAAATACGAGTGTCCTAGCCTTTTAGAGCAGGGCATGGAAACGTATCCCAGGAAGGGTGAACTCCGTCAACCATCTCGTTGTCTTTTTATTTGACATTGCATGCTTATGTGTGTCGTGTCCTTTTTGGATAACTTGTTCAGTTGTATTAAATTACTGTTTTGAAAGGCCCATTTAAAACATGCCAAGTGCTTGGTAGTGATATAATTCCGCGATTTCAAGCCAACTATAGTTTTCTTTTGTAGCGCAAGTCAATAGGTAAGGCTCCCTACTTTTGCATTGTGAATTCATTTATTTCTTAGTTAGATTATCCAATTAGATAATTTGTATTTCTATTTATTTGTAGATTAATATTTTAATTCTGTGTAATTTTAGTTCGTGAACTTGCATATGTTATTTATTACAAAAGTGTGGTTTCCGTATTGAGTTTAGGCACTGGAGGTTAATGAACAAAAGTGCTTTTTAAGGAATTACACAATTATTTGATGCTTATGCAAAAAAAAAAATATTGTGATCAGAGATCATAAAAATCTTTTGTAGATGTAATCCGAGTGATCACGCAAGCCTATAGCATTTTACTTTCTTCCTGAATGAATTTTATATTTCAAGTGTAAAGTGTGGATTCCACCCTACAAAAGTTAGGAATTGAAGGTTGAAGAATGAACGTGCTTCTTAATTAATCATAGAATGATTTTATGACAAACACGGGAATATGATTGGAGTCCACAAAGTTGTCTTGAAAACATAAGCTCATTGATTAAACAAATCTTTGTATCCTTTTAATTTTCAATCTGATAGTTCAATTTATTACCAATGCATGTCTTATAGCATTAGATTGTAAAAGTTCTTTCATAGCTTTAGAATCATTTATGTACTAGTTCCACACATACATGTTGGTGTTTAAAAGTTTATGACCACAGATTGACAATTAAATATAATGGAATTTAAGTGGCTAAATTTCTTAACAATAACCTTCTCAAACTAAAGGAGGTTGTATACAATCAATTTTGAGCAACCTCCTCAAATCAAAATAGGTTACTATAATGTAAAGTTCCTCAAATTTGATCTGGAATCTAGGAACCCCCTCCAAATTTAACAATAAGGGGTGCACCAAATATATTTTAAATATCCTTCTCAAAAATCATTTTTTGAACAACCTCCTTAAACATATTTTATGTAGATAAATTTTCGAAAATCTAGGAAACGCTTCAAATTTGAGGACATAATCTTACTATGAGGCATGTCTATCATAATAAACACATTTTAATTGAGAAAAAATTACAAAACCGCTCATTCTTCCTATTAATTTAAAAAAATCTCAAGAATTTTACACAATCTTCTCAAATTTGAAGAAAATTTCTATAGTATACGTGTGATATATTATTAGATATATTACCATAATGTAATAAATAAATATCATGTAATAATTATTCTATAGCTAATCATTAAAATATATTAATGGTTACATTATATAATAATTGTGATATGCCTGTGGTTACATAATATTTGTTTGTTAAATTATTATCATAAATCTAATAAGATATATCAAGTATAATAAAAGAATGACCAATAGTTAAGAAGGTGTTTTTTTTTTCTAAAAAGACAAAGATTGAAATATAAAGGGCTTTTCCATAAACAAGTGCCTCATACAACAATTTTGGTTCCAAACTTGGCTATGGCTTTAATATCAAATTATTATTATTTTTTATTATTTGTTACCTTTTTAATTAAAGAAAAACTATGAAAGATGTAAAACTAAATTTTCCTTTAATTGAGTAGAGTTATACTCTTAAATTTAAGTGTATAATTGTACATATTTAAAATAATGAATAATATATGTAAATATATTTAAATATCAATATGTTTCATAGATTTGTTAGGAAATATAGAGAAGAGTATTTTCTATGATAAAAATAGTTTCAATATTCACTAGTATAGATTCATTTTAACCCGAAATCTATCAACTATGGAGAGGGATTAAATCCCTTATGCGCGAATTTCTTTTAGAGTGTGGTGTACATTTTTTCATTGTTTAAATTGCATTTTTTTAATGTGTGAATCTATTAAATGCCTTCAAAAACTCGTTGAGCACTTAGATTATGTAGAGTGCCCAACTTAAACTTACAATTTCAGCAAAGGAGCCAACATGTAGGATATTAAGGTTAATCAAATTGTTTTAACCATTTTTTATTGATATATTTGATTTAAAGCTCAATTTTCTTATTTATTATTAATAGTTTTTAAATGCCACATTAATTTCATACTCATAATTGAACAAATTGCATATGTCTTTTTTATTATTCTTACTAAGAAATAATTAGTTTTTTCTTTATTTCAATTATTTACTTTGTTTATACATTTAAATAATTGACCTATATCTTATATTGAAATATCTTTGTGAAGTATAATAATTGTATATCTTCCACACTCAATGAAATATTTTACTAGATCTTAGTTTAATTCAATAATATGAGCTCGCATACTTAGGAAATAAGGATATATTATATATAATATATTATATAAATATATATATAATAATAATACTATATTATCATTATTGTATTATTTTTATTTTATTAATTATGACTAATGAAATGGATATATTCACTTTTATTTTTAATTATAATTGGCAATTTTTATTTTAAAAATATTTTATTTTTCTTCTAAAAGGTACATGTGAACTCGATACACAATGTTACCATTATTATTTACTTTTAATTACTTTTATCCTTCTTTAGTTTGATACAAAGTTATATTATTTCACATGAACATTGAAATACTTTATTTATTGTTGAGAATAAGAATGAAATATTCTTACACATCCTTTGAATAGTTATATGCATTTAATTAAAATTAACTAGTAATGAAATAAATATATCTTTTTTTGTTTTTAATTATGATACATACTTAAAGAAATGATTTTTATTTAAAAAAATTCAATTAAAAGTTTAACATTAAACACATTACACATTTACCTTATTAAGTTTCTAAAAAGTTAGAATTTTTTTTTAATAAATTTAATATCAATTCTTTTTTATTAATTTTCAAATATAAAAAAAACTTTTGAAAAAATTTCTAAAATAATTATTAACATACTTATTAAAATTCCAATATGACTTTTCCATAAACCTAAACCTAAACTAATCATGCTTTAAATTTTAAATAAAAAAATTCCATGTAAATTGGCACCATATGAGCGAGTGCGGAATCCAGCAACTCTATCCAGTATGATATTTACCCAAAATTGTAGTGTTAAACATTTCACTATGCGGTTGTTCCTTAGGGACACGTGGCACGCTGTAGCTCCTTAGGTTGAATTGAAGTCCCCATCTTGAGTTTTCCACTAGAGAGGTCCGGAGAAAATGACAGATTGCAGATGTACGTAGTACCACATTTATACATGATAAGGTTTTCCGACCATAAGCAATTTGGATGAAAAGTTAAAGTCCATTTCTGTACACGGAGATGGGAAGTCGGCCCAAACAGCCACTTAAGTATGTTGCCGAAACAGAGAACTGAAAAAAACAACCGGTCAAAAAATCTACAACAATATCATGAAATGTAAAATAAAATAATCAAATATACAACAATATCATAAATTATAAACTAATAATACCGAGTTAAAATATTGTTAATTAAAAGATTGGTTAATGAATAGTAATTAAAAGATTGGCTCAAGCTCAATTTGAACGCAACGTTCCAAAACTCAAGCATAAAACGAATGCCCTGGTCATTATATTCTGGCGCGCCTCATGAATGAAGGAATGAGAGGGATCAGCGACTGTGATGAATGAAGAATGAGAGGAAATTCACATACATACAGGAGGAGGTGATCGTAATTTTTGCAATCCAATCTGAAAACAATAGTAGAGTGATCAAGTGGATTATTGATGAAGAGGGTAATTTTCGGTTTTTTTAATTTGTTTTTTATTTCTCTGTTTATTCAACTGGTTAACTAGGGAAAGGCTATTTTTATGTAACCTCACAGATGGTTTTCTCTGTTTAATCTACAGGTTAATCATGGGTTTTTTTTCTCTCTCAAGCACTGGTTAGTAGTCAATGAATTGTTAAATACCTTTCATGGCGTTTTCACCAGACTGGCCTGGTCTTGTTATTTCTATTTATGATGCATCTGAATGATAGCGTTAACAAAAAAATCTCTCAACAACATTTTGGAATAACTGCAAGAACTTGTGTGGTAATTTCCTTTACTTAGCCCTAGTATTTTGGAATAACTGCAAGAACTTGTGTGGTAATTTCCTTTACTTAGCCCTAGTACATTACCGTGCATTACCATAATAAAGTTACACTGCATTCGGCATTAAATCACATCTCAACTCATCTTACATAAATTCTACTTAAGGTTGATAGAGTTAGCTGGAATGGTAAA
>APFE030550183.1:2340-38294 GCA_000404065.3 Pinus taeda | reverse complement strand
GTCCAACAGTCTAATCTGGATCATGCCATGTTTCAATTTTATGTTGTAGAATAGAGAAAGAAGTCTGTCCAAACTGTTCAATCTTTGCAGACCAATAGTTAGGCAGAGAAACTAAGGTCCCCAACAACTTAATCTGGGGCCTTGGAAGCAATAAGGGTAGTGCTAAATAGGCAATCAAAAGAAAAGCCAATGGAAAAGAAAAGGCACATAAGGGTCTGCAAGTCCAAGTGCACCCTCCAAGAAGAAACAAAAAAATGTTAGGCAAGTAGATGGGTAGGTAGATGGGGTTGCAGAAGTGGTATTCCTTTCAAACTGAATCTTGCTGGTCAATATAAGGAAAACAACACAATGGAGCATGTCTAACTTCCTTTTTTCCTTGTTTTACACTCATTACTAACATCCCTACACCAGTTGTGTTTCTGAAAGAATTCAAGTTTTTATGTTGGTTCTGGTTTCCTTTAAGAGCCACATCTCTTGTGCAAAATTATTTTCATTTTGATCTACTCCCTAAGCTAAGTGGTTTTCAAATAAACTTAGTGATATCACTCCTCATTCACCTTTTCCCTCCATATTAACCCCTAACTTCTATTATCTAAATTCCCTATGTCACCCTTTCCCTACTATTATAACACCATGGTGTATAAACCCCAAGCATTCTATAAATATCCCCCCCTTCGCATTATAGCCATATGTTCACTACTAGGGAATCAAATTGACATCTGGTCAGTTTAAGAACCCCAAGCCTTACCTCTTTTCCTCCTTCAGAAATCATTTAACCTATTCAACCCTTCATTTGCTAAAAAAGCTTGTAAAAGACCCATTTTCACCCTTAACATGCTCAAATGGCAAAATTACATGAAAAACCCACTTTTTCTGACTTATCCAAAGTCTTGGAGCTATGCGCGATTTTATAAGAAATACATTGAAAAACAATACAAATCCACCAATGTTCCAAAGTCCCGCCGGGCACGCATTTCATGAAAAATAAATATTTTATTGCTTGCCTGACGCTGTATCGTCCAGACAAGTTATTGACCAGTCGACAGTCCGATCGGTCGCCTTTCATCCAATGGCCCACATGCATATCGGACCGGCCCTGACGTCCGTAAATTACCTTTCGATATCTGTCAGAGGGTGACGTCAGGCCTCGGCCACGCGTCACCCCCACAACATATCGGAGCCCCCTCTGACAACTCCACTTCCGTATGAAAGGCAGTGCAATACCATACCACCTACGGTTTCCAGTCTCCGCCAACCCGCCTTGCCAACATCACTGCCAGCATCACTGCTACATCATCGCCGCGTCAGCGCCCTCGTCCGCCATTGCTCCACCTGTCCGCCACCTCACCATCCCCGTCGACCACTCATAAACCACCACGTCACCTGATGACATCAGGCTGACGTCATCCGACCTTGACCCCACCCGATGACGGCATGCTGACATCATCCAAAAAAAGCGCCAATGTTCCAAAAAATCCATATTTTGGCCAAAATTTCGCGTTTTTTGCACTTTTTGCAAAAACGACTGTGGTGTCTTCTGCATGCATTTTACGTCCAAACTCACGCCAACCTGCTGAATTCGACCTGGAGACCATCGGCGCGCCAACCCACCTGCATTTGTGACCAGGACTGTCAGTATACCAGGTATTTATCCCTGTGAATCCTCTCTACGCCTAGTTTTGTCTGCAAATCACCTAAAGTAACTTAAAACACAGAAAAACATATAACTGACCGACAAATCCCCTGTGCCTAGTTCCCATTCGAAATCACAAGGTCGAAATTCACCGACTAAGCCTTGTTTACCAAAGCTTTCAAAAAACCTGCATTATGTTCGCGCAATCGTGAACAGGGAACCCGAACTACACCAAATTACCATGAAAGAGTCTGTCAAAGACAAGTATTTGCCCTTTTAGTGCTTTGTGCAGTATTTCAATTGCTGCAATTGACCCTTTTGTCCTCTGTTTCTCAATAAATCACCTCTCTTTCAAGAAACACCCTTGTCTGTTACTCTGCACACTAACACTAATTCACATATAAGCAGAGTTTTAAAGTAACCATGGATACACCAGTAGCACCTGTAGCCCTCAATGTTGCCCCTTTAAATGCCACTCAGAGAGAATTGGAGTGGAAAGCATTAGCAGAATTGGATTATCAAATCTCAGAGGAAATGCTAATGCACAACAAGTTCCACATCCACTTGTTAAATGAACTAAAGAATAAACATGAGACTGGAACAGATGTATTAGGCATTTGGGATTCATTCCTCCCAATCTTCAAGCTTCCTCAAGTCAATCCATTTCCTAACCTAATTCACCTATGTGCTGATGGTTATGATGCCACTCAGAGGGCTGTGCTTGACCCTTCAAGCTCAGTTGTTTTCTATATTACCCCTGAGGCCATCAGAGAGATGCTGCAATTCAAAACTGAGAAGAAATTGGTTCCTTTAACTTTGATTGATCTGATAAAGCAAGGAGCTAAGATGACAGATGCTCAAATCACCAAGCTGAACCAACTATATATTAAATCTGATACTGTGCAGTACCCTCCCATTTCTCATGTTTACCTCAACCAATTGGGAAGGGACCTTGCAGATATGATCAGTCCCATTCTGGGTTATAACTCAATTGAGTATATTGATGAAACTGTACTGGTAATGATGCTCATGTTTTCCCCTGGCAAAACTCTAATCTGCTATGACTATGCCACCTATATATCAGACAAAATGCATGAGCAATTGATGAACCTATCAAGGGAAAGGGTGTTCAGATAATCCTACATCTACCACTTGATTTTACACTATCAACATGAGAAATTTTCTTTTGCTATGAAAAGAGTGGATGCACAAGGAAATCCAAGGTCAGTAGTGTATTGGACCTCAGCTATTCACTACACAGCCTATTCTCCATACACTTACTGTGAGTTTATAGACATTTTTATCCACCCAGCCATGTCTCTATTCCTGAGCTCACCTCCTCCAAGACTAACCAATGAGATGCAGAGGATCCTTAAGTTGTCCAAGGTATACAGCATTGGGGATTGGTATTTTTACCAAAATCACACTGTTATTAGAATATACGGTTGTGAGTTACCCCCATACAGACTGCCCAAATATGTGCCTATGAGATTGTTTGCCCTTGAGTACTTCAGGTAGTTTGGGAATGCTGATCTGAAGAATTTTTCTGGCAAAGGCAGAAAAACACAGCTGAAGGTAAAAAACCAATTGGGCCACTTTGTTTATAACAAGAGGGAGGAAGGCTGGCAAGAGGCAGACAAAATGCTAGAAGGCCTTGGCCTAAAGACCAGTTTCCTCTGGAAACCTTATGACCCCAATCACTTCATAACCTTAAGAAGGGTCAAGTATAGGCTGTCCAATTATCACCATGTGAGGTTGCCTCACATAGAAAATATGCAAATCAAACAAAATGGAAGAGAGGCACCTTAGAGGAACCCGTCACACAAGAAGAATTAAATGAAAGAGCACAAAGAAATCTCCTAAAGACGGCTGACTTAGAACTTCCTGCACAGGTATTTGCTCTTACAGGCACTCAAGTGGGAGAAGCTGCCTCATCCTCCAAAGCACATCACAAGGCAATCAAAGCTACAGATCAAACCTCTAGCAAAGGCAAGGAGAAAGAAATGGAGCTAGAGCAGCTACTTCAAGAACAGGTACAACAACAGGGAGCACAGCAACAACAATAGGCAAAGCAACAAAAACAGGTACACCAATAAGAAAACGAACAGCTAGTGCAAGAAGAGCACACAGCAGAGGCCCCAATGGTCACTGAGCAGCAGCCACCACAAATTGTGCCTCCTAGGCAAGAAACAAGAGTTGAAGCTTCAATCCTTCAAACCCCACAAAAGGAGGACATAAGCAGGAAAAGGGACAGAGAGACTACCCTCACAACATCAACAACTCAAGGGGAAAAGAGGCATAGAATGAATCCTCTTTCAAAGGAAGAAATGCCAATAGGGAAATCTTTGGGCATGGGCCCGCCTAGCATGGAGGCCTCTGCAAGTTCCTTCTAGCAAGAACAAGAGAGAACAGCAGGAGGAGAAGTTACCTCCTCAAGCCAACAAAGAGGAGGTGAACTGAGCATCAAGTAGCAGTTCACTGACATAAAGAAGAGGAATGAGCCCATAAGGATACAATTATATAATCATCTGTTGAAAATGGCTCCCACCAACCAGCAAAGACTTATGTCTACCTATGATGTCCAGGAGGGCAAGATGATTATGAGCCACTTCATGCCAGCCGTGATGCAGCCACAGTCAGTTGCAGACTACATCAGGACCAACCTTGAGGTCCTTTCCAAGGACATCCACTCGATGGATCAGATAGAATTACATAAGAAAACGGGTGAGATGGTATATACCTCCTTGGAAGATAAAACATTAGTGAATTACAGGCTAGAAAATAGCCTAAATAATACAACTGCCCAACTTGAGTTGGAGAGAGCATCCTCTCAAGCAAAGGACAATAGAATCAAAGCTTTGGAGGACATCATAATAGAGCTTGGGCATGATCCCAAGGATGTCAAAGCTGTGCAGGAACTGTTGAAACTAAGGGATCCAGATATGGCATCATTAAGGAAGATGATCAAGATCCCAGCAACTCTTCATACCCAAACTGAAGAAGTTGCCCAGCTGAGACATGACAAGGATGCAGCAACTATGCTGGTGTCACTATATAAACAGTTGATCCTAACACAAGAAAAGTTGGGAGAATCATAGGCTGCACTGCAGGCAACATTGCAACTGAAAGAGGCAGGCCAAACTTCTTAGCCCCCTCCAGAAATAATCAATCTGGAAGAAGCTCCTCAAACCACTGCCCCTCCCATTCAGCAGACAGAACAAACAGCACCCTCTACCTCAACACCAACAACAGAGCAGGCTCAAAGTCTTGATATGCAGAAACTCAAGAATGAAATTCAGGTCTTGGAGGCCCAAATGACAGAGCTGAATCAAGCCAAAGAGACTTTGGCTAAGCTCAATGAAAGATATGATAAATCCAAGCAGAATGTAGCTGAGAAAGAAAGAGAGATAAAGGCTCTCAAAAGGAGGATAAATGAGCTGGAGAAAGAGCTCACACTTGATAAAGTAACAACTGAGCTCAAGACAGTCCTATGGGTCAATATTGGCCAATCCATCCCTGACCAGTGGCAATATATTGAGACTATTCATGAGGAGATGGAGCTCAATGGAAAATCACATAGGGAAATCCAAAGAGCAAGGGCATCTCTAGGCAATATGCCTGAGGCTGCCAACAGAATGATCAATGTGCTTAATCACAGAACAAGTTCTCAACTGGCCACAATGGGAATTACCAATAGGACTGAGACCATTTCGATAGTCAAAAGGGTCCTGACACTAAGAACCCTGGTACAGACATTAGAGAGAAGAAGCTAGGATATGTAGACAGAGATTAATAAATTCATGGACAAATTTGTAGCATTACAAAACAGAGGTCTTCCTAACTTAATGAGCAGCGCAGGAATACTACTTTCCCATGAAAATTATGCCAAGAGGGTCAACACCTTTGCTGCAAATCAGATTACAGAAAAACCCAACACTTCAGAAGAATCAGGGCCAGCATCAGGGCAGAATCTCTACAACAGGGTAGAGAACTTATTTTTTATCATGAATGAAATCAATCACTTGTTCGATGTGCCTCTGAATTTCTATAAATATACAGAGGCGGATGAGACTATAGAGGCAATTTTAAGACATCAATTGTCCACACAGGAATTCTGGACTGGATTGATACAATTAATACTGTCAAACCAGAGCCTGTAATCAAGTTTTTTCCATTGAAATATGTAAGTTGTCATGCACAGGAAAATTTTGATATATCAGCATGTATGGAGAAAAAGAGGCTGAGCCAACTCAGCGAAACTATTCGTCCACCACAGCAGCACTGACAGTCACAGGTGACAGGGCCGAAAAGCTACAGGAGGGCAGAGCTGCAAAGACACGTCATTCATCATTTATAACAAAGCGTTCAACCTACTCAATGACCTCCAAGGGTCAAAAGGTCTTCTGACAGAATTAAAGAGCATTCATGTTGTATTGAAAGCTGCAATGAATTCTTATCTGCTATTTCCTATACGAGTTGGTGAAGATATGTATTTCTCATATGACTCAATGCCTGAGATATTTTGTATGAAACATTTGTATATATTCCCCCTCGCATGAGTTTGCAGGGTGGTTGTTGATTTCTCTTCTAGAGTTCTTTTGTTGTAAATTCTCAAAGAAGTAATACAAAAGTTGATGGAATTTCCAAAGCTCTGTGTTGTTTGATGCATTGTGGTGTTTAACTGAATGTTACAGGATTCCTGCGTACTTCATGGCACAATAAGTTTTCCCTATAACTCTTCGTTATGTGTTTTTTTATCTTTTTCATATCTCTTTCATGCTTTTGTGCTTTACAGTTAGTGGCAAGGAAAAAGAATAGTTCCAGGATTTAATCATAGATTACCCTGAACTCAATCTAAGCTATTATAAATGTTTTCTTCAGTTATAGTAATAAAGGTGTAATTCTTAATTGATGCCCTTTCACACTATATCTTTCACAGTGATTATTGTTTCAGGAATTCAAGTTTGCTCCTGAGGAATATATCTCTTTCCCACACCCCAGCTTAGTGGAAAATTCTTAATTGTTTTGCACTGGTTATTTACATTTCACCATCATAATTTCAAGTTTGTTTTATGAAGTATTCAAATGGCCCTGTAATTTCAGCTGCTCAACTCAAGATTTCAAAAAACCAGTAGCCACAGACTCCATTGCCCAATGGACTAACATTATTTGCAGATTTCCACTTTAGGTACAGAAAGACATCCTTTCAACCAAACATAAACCAAAACCCTTACTTCATAACCAGCCTAAAATCTCCGCAGAACAAAGACAAACCTTAAAGAGAGAGCCCTCTCTGATTACAGTTGGGCTAGAAGCTGTAATCCAAAGATTGGTTAGTGGTTACCCCGGCCGTATTCCCTTGCAATCAAAGGGAACAACCTGGGTGTTAACATAAGGAAAGACTCTAGAAGCTTGCACTTTTGTAATTTCAAGTTTATCTTAGTAGAATGACCACATCAAGGTCTTGAAGTTTTGTAGAGAAGGCTTTGGAAGCTTGCACTTTTGTACTTCTGAAACCATCATAATGAGAGAGACTGGACTAGAACTATTTCTTTCATGAGCATAGTAACATACATCAGATACTTTTATCATTGTATTTCTATTCTATTTATGAATTGATAGTCATTCCTCTCTATGTTGTTTATTATATGTATCTTTCTTAACACAGTTCTACATTAATTCACTTCTGAATATGCTAGAATTGTCATCTTTAATACATAAAAAAAGGAAAAGTTTAACATTATTTGATTGCAATACGAATTTCATCAATTATTTTGATTAAATATTTAATCAAAATAATTATCTTAAATACTTTTTGTTTCTGTAAGTGGTTGATTAATCTTTATTATCATTCAATAAGTACAATTATTCTAGATCGTATACACATAAGTAACCTTGGGTAATAGATAGATTAATACACATGTATTTCAATTGATAAATCACCCCCATCTATCACTTATCTTTTGGTTAAGAACAATCTATCCATTCTATCACATTTTTCTTAGGAAACTAGTCCCATTATATCCAGTTGAAGCCACTATTCCAAACAAAAAAGGGACGTTATTCAAGTCTCGACTGGGTGGTTATCCCCCATGTTGTTGCAGTGAATTTTGAGGAATCAATAGGACCATACCTCAAAGCCTTGATTTCCTTATCAGGCCTCTACAGCATCTCCATATTCATCTTTGACAATATTTTGTCTCCCACCTTGAATGAATTCTTTGTTCTTTGTTGATCATGCCTCGCCTTATACTTCTCATGTGACTTCTACATTGTTTCTTTTACCTATATATAGATATTCCTGATCTTCTCTATAAAACTTTTATCCCTCAAATCATCTCTTGTAATATCTTCTCTCACTACTCCTTGTTTCCCATATGTAATATCCAAAGGTGAAGGTCACGAATATCTAAAACAAGTCTCAAATGGTGACTTTCATGTAGAAGTGTGGACTTGTCTATTGTAAGAATATTGTATATATACCATAGTTTCATCCCATATCTTCGAATGTTTTAGTTACATCCTGTCATAAGCTGTACCAAAGTCTTGTTGACTACTTTTGGAAGCCCATTTCTATGCGAATGAAATGATGTATATCTCTTCAACTTTGTGCCCATCTTCTCCCATAATGTAGTCCAAAATGCACTGAAAAATATTGTATCTATGTCTAAAATGATGCTCCTTGGTATCCTAAAGTGCAGACAAACCTGTCCAAAGAAAAAGTTTGTTGCTTCCTTCCTGTTAATGGTGCTTTTATAGGGCATCAGAAAACACATCTTGCTAAACTTGTTAACCACCAAGAACAAGTATTCATGTCCCTTCCAGGTTGTCAGTAAACCTCCCACAAAGTCCATGGAAATGTTTCCCGAAGGACGAGAAGGTACAGGTGAGGGATGATATAGACCCTGTTTCCTATTGATAGGCTTCCTCGTAGAACAAAGAATGCATTATTTTATGAAACTATATACATTATCTTGCATCTTGGGAAAATACACATACTTTTGCAAGTTAGCCCCAGTCTTCACTACACCAAAGTACCCTGCAACCCTTGAGGTGTGAGTCTCTTTGATCAACTATAATTTCTCATCGTTAGGAACACATAGCTTATCTAGCCTACAGATTAGCCCATTCTAGAGATGGTATTAAATCAAGCTATCTCCACCATCCACAATGCTCTAACTCTGCAACTGTTGATACACCTCCTTAAAGTCCTCATCTTCTGAATATGCATCATGGTTCAGTGTCTCCATGGGCACAAGAGTCCCCAAATTTGTGATATTTGATGTGGGTGGCCTTGAAAGCATGTCAGTGAAATTGTTTGTGCTTCCCTTCCTATACTTGATCACCAAATGAAACTGTTGTAAAAAATCCATCCACTTGTAATTTCTAGTCTACTATAGCTTACTTTGGGGTTGCAAGTACTGTAATGACTAGTGATATGTGTGGATTATTGTCTCCTTTCCCATGAGATAGTGCTTTCACTTCTTCATAATTTTCACCATGGAATAGAGCTCCTTGTCATAGGTAGGGTAGTTAATGACTACCACATGAAATACTTCATAATGGTAGCATACAAGCCTTCGTCCTTGCATCAAAACTATCTCCCATAGCATATCCACTTGCATATGTCTCCACTTCGAAGGGTCACTGCAAGTTTGGTAAATCTAGAATAGGTGCTTAGCTAATCTTACTCTTTAGCTTTTTGAAAGCCCTTTGCTAACCTTTTCCCCATTGGAAACTCTTTCCACTTGCTTTTATGGCATGGAGTGGTGTTTCTACCACTGAAAATGAGACTATGAACTTCCTCGGGTTTTTTGATACCCCAGTGAAACTCTTGACCTGAGAAAAATTAGTAGACACTAGCCATTTATGATGGCCTCCATATTGGAAGGATATATCTTTAGTTATCCTCCACCGATCACACACCCCATACACACCAAATACTTCTGCACAAACTCATACTTCTTGACACTTGTTAGCAGTTGGTTCTTCTTCAATGTTTCAAGAACCTACATCAAATGTTACATATGCTCCTCCAAGGTAGCACTATATAATAGTATATCATCCAAATAAAAAATAACAAATGAATCTACAAAAGGGCGTAGTACATCATCCATTAATATCATAAACATAGTTGGTGCATTACATAGGCCAAATGGCATAACTAACCACTCATACAAACCTTGCTTTGTTTTCAAGGTGGGCTTCCATATATCTTCTTCTTTAAATCGAACCTAGTGATATCCAAACTTCAAGTCCATCTTGGTGAAGTATTTTTCTATCTGCAACTGATCCAACAAATCATCTATCTTGGGTATGGGGTATTTGTTCTTGAGTGTGATTTTGTTCAACGCCTTGTAATCTATATACATCCACCAAGTCCCATCCCTCTTCAACATATTTGACCCACATGGTGATGTACTCAGTCAAATAACACCTTGGTTCAGTAGTTGCTACAACTATTTCTTCACCTCACTTACTTCTACAACATAGTGCATATATATCCCAATATTTGACAATGGGGAGCCCGACAATAGTTGGACTTCATGATCCATTTCTCTCTTAGGTCGTAACTGTTTAGGCTCTCAGAACACATCCTTGTATGCCTGTACAAACTCCTCCAATTATTTTTTATGTTTCTTAGTACACCCCTTGAGAGATGCCTTGCCTCTTATTGACTCCTCTTTAGACTAACTTTCTCTTAAAAATAATAAAACATATTGCATGTTGGAACTGATCAAGTTCTTGCCTTGGTTGGCACTTACTAGTGAGCTTTTTGACTTGCCTTTGTGTGTGTTGATGATGAACGTGTTAGTGTCAGCCTTTGAAACCTTCCACCATTGATCAAATATGCTCTTACAAAGTTGCTTTAGGATTTCAAAGTCAAATTTTGTCATTTCAGTGAGTCTTCAAGTAAAATTTGGTCACTAGGTATTAGGTCTAGGGTTTGTTTTCACTCCTTCCAAAGTTTTCCAAATGTCGGTCCATGTCACCATTCATCTGAGTGTACCATCATTCAGAGAGTTTTCATCATCATTTCAAGTTCCCATGGTCCATTTTACACCTTGTTCGTGCTTCAGTTGTACTTGGGTAAGGCTCATTTCCCTCTCCTAGGTTTTTGAAGATAATTTGTCTTGGATGGTCAAATCATCAAAAAAAATTGTATCGTGATGTTCATACACCTTCCCATATCCTTAATGTACCTTATTAAACTCTTCCCATCACTAATATCCCTCAAATTCATCATTTTCCCACAAACCCTAGCTTCTTGCTACAATTTGACAATTTTCTAGGCTATCCCTATTTTTTTCCCTTTTGGACCCCTTCCCCTCATTCAATATTTGAAATTCCACTTTTCCCTATTTCCTAACATCTCTCCCTACTTCACAAAACTTTCTCAAGAATTTATAAGCCCCTTATCCCCTTCATTTCACTTCATTTCGACAAATCCCCTGTTCCACACATCGGGATAGGTTTTACTCAAATGATGTTTCTGAGCAAGAAAAAATGAATTTGGAAAAATTGAGAGATTTTTTTGTTCATAATCAGCCAAGTAAGAAAAACCTCCCTCACTTTTACACAGGTGTCATGGTTTTAGAGAAATGTCGAAAATAAAGTTTCCTTAGGAGGGTTGTTGCACCTCTAGAGTGGCCTTGGGAAAATCAAGATTTCTACTAGCTTGGTTGGCCAAATGACTTTCTTGATGAGTGAAATGATAACTAGACACAAATATATTTCCAATGAGATATAATGGGCTCAATTTGGAGTTAAGTGAGACCTTCAAAAGTTGACTGCAACAGCACTCTACATTAGGCAGCCTCATTTTGCACATTTTGACCAGTCTTGGGAGATTTGACTTGTGATAGGGAAAATGAGCTCCAAATTGAAAAATACAAGATGTTTTGGAAATTATACTTAATAATATTTCTAACTAGCTATCCTACATCCAATTTTAACATCGGGAAGACCTCCAAAATCAGTCTGCAAAATGGCGTTGCACATCAAATTTCGCAACACAAGAAATTTCAGCTGATGCGCAACGCCAACGGCGTTGCACATTGGATTGGCTCTCTCTTTTGCAAAAATGGCTTAAGTTTTTGGATTCATCATGAAAATACAACCAAACCTAGAAAAAATCATCAAACTTGAAGGAGATCCTGGCCACGAAAAGGACAAAAAACACTCAAGAAGTGCCCTCTCTGCCACTTTTTGGACACATAGGAACCAGTCTTGGGAGAATCCTTTTTTGAGGGGGAAAATTACATCCAAAACAAAAAATTAAAAGTGTTACAAAAAAAGGACAGGTAGAGCTTTCCATAAAGCTATCTTGGGCCTGATTTGGTGAAGTTTAAGTTCTCCAAAAGCAGCCTTGAAGCGGTGCTACGCATCAAGCAAATTTTTGCCAATTTTGCCTAAAACTCATAATTTCACCCAGTTTGACTATCAGTTGACTTTTTCTCTTCTCCTTGGAAAATGTGTGATGGTAAATGATGTAATATGATGCAAATTTGATGAAAAATGACTTGAGGGGGTAGATACACCAGTTAGAGCTAGTTTGAGGTTGAATGAATCAGTTTCCATAGTTTTAGAGGCAAGTTGTTCCATTGCCTATTTTCTAGGTCCTAGTTGAGATGTTGTTGAAACAACTCCTTAACTCATGGATTCAACCCTTGATGGCTAGCATAGGTGGTTTGATTCCTATATTATGTATTTTCTTAGTCATTTGTAAAGGTTGGACTCTTGTGGATGCTTTGAGCTTTATTGTAAGTCACTTCTGCAATTTGGCAAGGAAATGAACTAGGGTTTTGCAGCATTTTGTGGGATTCTTATGGTAAGGTGTCTTGGCATTGTTTCTTCCTTTTTTATTTAGTTTCTCTTATGTGTATGTGGGCCAGCATCTATTCTTTCTTCATAACTAAATGAATCAAGATAAATAGGTGGAATCCATTGATATTCAATGCTCTGCCTTGAGGATACATTTAGTTTTTAATGTTTTCTATTGTTTGAAGAGGACTCATGAACTTTGCATGCCCTCTCCAACTCCTCACTGATCTTAGACTTACCATCACACCTAATTCAAAGTTCCAAAACATCTACCTACCTCGCCCCACAAAACCTCCTGCAAATCTGAGTTGATTTCCCGGACCCAAAGTTGCCTTCTTCATTTGATCCAACAACCAACCATCAAAACGAAACAAAATCCTCTGACCTAATATACCTAGCCTAAAATCAGAATTTATTTTCATTCATCTCAAGCCCTAGTTGCCATATTCTAATTGATATTGAGAAGGAGAGATCCCTCTCCCAACCTGGTAGGGCTAGCTACCACGTTAAGCATGGTTTGATGTTACCCCTAGATCTGTCTTCCTTCAACCTGAGGTAGATTTAGGCACTAACAGAACGAATTTCAATCCTAGATGAGCTGATATTGGTTGGCTCTCTTCATGAATATTGCAACGCACATTTAAATGTATGGATTCCCAAACCTGACTCCACATACATCAAGGGGAACCACACCTAGGTCTACCTAATTAACAAAATTAACACAGATAGAAAATATAATTTTACGTTGTTTTATTACCTTCAACTCTGCATACTTATTTATACGTCCCAATGGATACGGGTTTGGATTATCATGAAATTCCAACCCCAAATTCTTGACGAGCTCTGCGCAATGAGATTCGCCTGTGTTCTTGAGTCAAATAGATCATCAATCTTTATCTTCTTGATCTATATATTTATATGGAAGAGTTTGGTGATTTCATTCTCTTCTTATTGCTGAAGGCTACTCAGATTCACCTCCTTCTGTATTATTGTACATATGATATTCTCATCCACATCTAAGATGCTTTCAACATGGTTGCTCGAATCAGTGGCCATGAGATTCTTCTTCTTGTTATATTTCTTCTTTCTCTTCGGGTTTTGCTCTCAATGCAACTTCGAACATTTTTCCTCTATATGACCATCGATGTTGTAGTGGTTTCTAGGATCTTTTTACTATTGTGTCGTGGGTGCCATATTTTTAACTTTTCCCTCATTTTTCTTCTTCTCCTCCTCCTTAGAATCTTCTCATTTCTCCTTCTGCCTCAATCCACTTGATTTCACTCTCTTTGGGCCTATATTGTCCAGGTACTGTGCTTGTACAGAACCCTCATCTATCGATTTGGGATTGAAAATATCACTTTCCCACATAGATGGCAGAGTAGGCCCCCAAAATACTTGAGGAGTACATCTAGGTTATTTGTATAGATACCCAACATTATAGCCATCTTCCTGAATTTTGTGGTGTAATCCTACATGCTTTCGCCTAACTTTTCCTTGAATTAATGCCACGAGATCGACTGGTCCTCCATGTACCTAATGGGATAAAACTTTGACTCAATGAGGCTATTGAAATCCTACTATTTAGTTGCTAGAGGTTGTGTCTCCATCCTTAGCGTTTCCATGTGGCTCTCTAACTAAGTTAGTGCACAGCCCTCCAATTTCAACCGCATGAAGGAGATCTTTTTCCCTTCCTCGATCTGATGGACTTTGAAATAAACTTCTAGTTGCTACAAAAAATGGTCCAGCGTTAAAGTGTCAATCTCATTGTGGTATGACTTGATATTAACTTTTGATTCCATTTTAAACAGGGATTGATTCACGACTGTCACATTAGGTTGATCTTTTCCAGGTCCTTTCTTCTGTCGGTTCTTTGTTTGTTCCCCATCTTCCAATGCATGTTCTGATTTTTCCTCTGCATTCAAACCCCCATCTTCTCCAAATATCCCTAGCTTATCTCTTAATGTTTCCATGAGGAGTTTTGCATTGCGTTCACATATGCGACTTGTTGTTGAAGCCATGAAAACCTCAACTCAATAGGATCATAAGGTTTTTCTACAAATTTGTCGATCATGGTTAGGGTTTTAAAAATGTTTTCCTTGCCGATATAGATCCTTGAAATCTCCACAAAATACCTAAAGAAACACACTCTAGTACTAAGTCATCCATAAACTAACATGGATATTCCACTGGATAGTTCATCGCAATAGATTTGATAATATTATATTAAAAATTTGAGATTTTATAGTATTATAGTATTATTAAACTTTAATACCTGTAAATTTAACTGTAATTAATATATGCACATGAATGTAAATTATGTAAAAAAATAGAGAATGACAAAATAAGCTCACACACACAAGACACAAGATATGCTCTCATGGAAATCCTTTCGGGAGAAAACCCAAATGGAAGGTGAGATCGCTTTGCTCTCTTTCTCTGTCAAGAAATATTGTTGAAGGTACAAAGAAGTAATGCCTATGGACCATTGCCTACTAATATGCATAGATCATATCTGTGTGTTCTACCTCCTATCACTCCTGGCTATATTTTTTCAACTATGGAACAAAATTATCTCAAAAGAATGGAATTCCTCTTCCTCCTAGTGGCCCGATTGTAACATAGACTAATAGGCTACTAGTGGTTTATTTTGACTACATCAACTATTAAATAGAGTTACAATATATACTTTTCTAAATTATTTTACATCATAATTAGGTGGCGATCCCCTTTTCCATGAATAATGGGGGCTGACACAACATCCTCCCAAACTATAGGTGTGAAAATAGGAAGGTCAAGTTTTGAGTGGCATAACGTTTGCATACACACTCTGATTGACGCGCTTCTTGCACCATTGGAAATATATCCATGTTGAATAATGTGAAATTATGTGGCACTAAAGTGATAAATATTTACCACAAAAATATAATTTGATTCCTCAAAATACTCTCGGAAGGTTTTAGACCTTGTTTTTCCAAAATCAGGCCTACTGGTAAAAATGCTCCTGTGAGCAGACGACTCCATTTTTATGACTCCAAATGCATCAAGATGAATGAAAAAAATATAGAGATTCAATCGAGATCAAAGGAATAATATATCTAAAACTAGACCCTGGGTCAATTAATACGAAGACAAAATGCTTCAATATAGTACCTTCAATCTTAATCATGGTGGGTTGGTGTTCCAACTGTCTATCCTCCAATGATGCACTTATTTTGTGGATGTTCCTTGCAATTTCATTTATTGTTGTTGATTCCTGTACTACTTGTATTTTTTGAAAATACCTCGGGTTATGTGGACGGTCCCTCAACAAGTGAGGTTCTCCACACCCGCAACATTTTAAAGGTTCTTTTACTTTGAACCCACCTAGTTGTTTATTATTTAGCTCCATGGTTTTTGACCCATTTTTTGATTGCGCAGGATAGGTTTAATTTCCTTTGTTGAACCTCTTCCATTGTTGATCCCTTCCAAATTTCCTATGATATGAAGTTTTTTATTTCCTTTTCCCCCCTAAAAATTTACTTCTATCCTTATTTTGCCAAGGTTTTGAGGCTTCCCTTGTATTTCTGAATTTTTGGTAAAACATTCTTTCTTTCCTTACTAATTCATCCATTGTTTTAGGATTGTCAAATTCAATCATTTCTTGATAAGGAACAACTAACCAATTGAAAAACCTTTTCACCTTGGCTTTCTCTTCCTTGATGTAGGGAACATAACATAGCAGATTGGTGAATTTTGCTACAAAATCATCCATAATTAACTTCCTCAGTTTCAATTCATGTAATTACTTGGCCCAGTCATCATAGTACCATTCATTTACATACTCATTCTCAAACTATTTTTGGAACTTTTCCCAAGAATCTATTTTTTTTCTCCAGTGTATGTACTATTTTAACTTCCTCCCACCACAAAGAAACCTTTACTTTTAGTTGATAAATGACCAATATACCCTTCAAGTTGCTGGCATACTCATCAAAATAAAAACAATTTTTCACATTGGCAGCCATGCCTCAACATCCTACTCCCTTTCACCATCAAATGAAGGGGGTTTTATTTTCTTAAATTCACCCTGTAGCTCCATTTTCTTCTTCCTTGTTTTTCTGTGGATTTTGATATGTTTTGTGTGATTTAGTACTGCTTTTAGATTGTTCTACCTTTGTCTCTTCATTTTTTCTTTTAAGAAATTATACTTTTTCTCCATGCCCCACTACTTCTATTGTCTTATGGCTATATTTTTTAGTTAGGTCCCTTATCAAATTTTCTTGTTCCTCACTAAATTTTAGCAATCATTCCCCACTCATTCTGAGGTGAAAAATCTTATTTGGTTGTCATGATCTCTAGTAATTTAGATGTTTATGGGGTACTTCCTCCTCCCAATTCCACATAAATTCACTTTCCTTCCATCACATGTAAATTTAGACCTTCTGTCATTCTTCCCTGTATACTGCTCCACTTGAGTACCTTGTAACCAACACATTTCATAATAATTTTCCTCATCTATAACTTTTACATGATATATAAACTTACTTATTATGGTGGAATCCCACAAGCCCATTTTTCTTAACCTAGACTTTGATACCATATGTCACATGCCCTAATTTCCACCATATATTTTTTTTAATACCTCCATTACACAATTTTTCATATACATCCATCACAAACTTAATTAAGATATGACTCCTAATGTTATCACCTCAGTTGTACTAATAACAATACTTAGTTTTTTTTTTTTCAGTTAAGGAAGATGTCTAAATGCTTATTATTATTTAGAATAATGGTGAACTGAAAATTTATGGTAACTATCTCAATGGTATGATTTTGAGCATGCCCAAAAGTGATAAGGAGACCACCCCTTTTTTCAATCTCCTCCCTCCATGGTGTGGTTCTTTACTATAACCAACAACTTTTTTCTTTTCTCGTGGGAAAAGTCGTAATTTTCATTAATAGAGAAAATTATATTTTGTAGATGCTAAGCATATGCATGAATTAAGCCATTGCCTGTCCAAAAAAGAAAAAAAGCAGTGATATGGATCTCCATGCAGGGAGCAACTGATAAAAAGTAGAAATTGTGCCTATTCTTTCCTACCTTTCTTCTTTTCCACTTTCCTCCAACCTCTAACGTTGGGAGTGGTTATTACTATGGCTAATTGTTCCTCATTGGTATTCATGGGATGTTCTTTGTCTAAGTCTAAGCCTTCTGATCCATGTACTTACTTACTTCCACTTATTTCCATTTGAGTTTGTTGTTGCTGAGGGGGGTTGTTAGGAACCTCCTTGGGTGTGTTGTTTTGTCCTTTTTGAGTATCCAAATCTACTTTGCTTTCTGTTGGCTCTGCTTCTTCTACAAGGTCTGTGTGCTTCCAGCCTCTTGGATTCCTCTATTGCTTCTTATTCCATTTCGGTTTTTTTTTGGCCAGAGGACATGCGCTCTACAAATGGCTTGTTTGCAAACATCCATGACACCGAAAAGTTGTGTTGTTGTAGTCTAATGGTTGAATCTACAATGAGTTGTTGCAATTCAATGTGTTGTTGTCTGATAACCCTTGGCTAAGATCTGTTTCAACACATATCCTAGCAAAAGTGAATATTCCCCTTGTAATTTTGTCCCCGTTTATCTTTAGGAATTTTCCCAAGTAGTTCCCAGTTGCTATTAATACATTATGATGCTATAAATGTAATGGGAGGTTATGCAATCTAACCCAAACTAGAAGTTTTGATACCACCATATTGTTGGCATCAATTTTGGGAACCATGGGGTTATGAAGAGCCCAGTGTTGCCCCAGAACCATGGCCCCATCTCAAGGATGTGTTCCCATTCTTGTGTTGTACTGAATATAACTATGAAAAACCCTTTGGGATATAGATAGATTTCATAATTTGATGTCCATGCAGTATGTATCCATTGGTGCAGTACATCAGAGTTTTGCCAGAAGCCGTTAAATCTACATATAACTGCGTCATTAGAGATATCTGAATATAAGTTATTTACCTTAGGCATTGATGAGATGGAGAGTATAGGATTTTCTAGTTTTTGTTCCATGATATAAGGCCCTATCGGTTCAACCATTGTTGTTGGTTTGGTTTGTGCTTTTTCCTTTCCTTTGATTACATCTTTAAAGTTTCATGTGTTTCTTGTGTTGGTTCTAAAGCATCCTCCCCGCAAATGGAGGTTGATTATGATGGTCAAATCCCTTGTGATGCCATAATCCTATAGGGTGTGATTGTCTTGTAGGAAATGTCCTGAGTATATTAGAGCTTGGCTTCTTGTTGGTATCCCATGGTAAGCCTATATTTAATATTTTAAGTCCTGGATCTTCATCCCCTTTCAGAATGTCTAGTAAAGATGGCCTCCTTCCAACATTTTGATGAAGATAACTATCGAATCTGTCTTGATAACATGCATCTCATTGCCTTTTGTCTGATGCTTATGTGTGTATTTTGTGAGACCTCCAAGGTGGGGCTCTGCCCAATTCAGTGCCATGTCTATGCAGTTCATGTGTTCATTATGGTCTTGCTTATAGATTGACACCCTAACTGGCTCTGTTTGACTCAAAAAGGGGTCCACAGGGCACAATGTTGTTAGAGAATCCAAGTGGATATCCCCAGCATTCTTCTGTTGTGCCCAGTCAACCAGTAAGAGGATAATTGTTGTATCTTCGTTAAGCTGATAGATTACAGGGATAGAACAGTGGCGATTGTCAGGATCTAGCTAGTACTTGGGCTGATTTAATGTTAGGCTACCCATTTTTGAGAGCCCTCTTCAAAATCTATAAGATAAGACATATTTCAAAAGGGGATAGGTCATCCATGTCCCTTATGGGCCATGCATTCCCTCCAGTTTCTCCCTGTCATTGAGTTGTAGGACTCCTTGGATCTGAGGGTTTTCATTGAGATCTAGCCTTAATAGGGGTCCTTCAGCTACAGAGCTTCCTGATTGAGGGAAGTTTGTCCATGTCTAAGCCCATGCAATTGCATGGTAAATCAGATCTAGGGTGTTATGTTGGATCACCCTGGAATTGATCAGATCCAGCATCCTAGGGTCACTCCCCAGATAGTCCCTACCCTTAATGACTTCATCATTCTACGTCGTGACAACAAATACGGGATCATCCTCAGAGGTGGACAAGTTGTATGCGGCGCCTGATCCAGACCCGAGCTTGACCTTCAGTAAGGGCATGGTAGAGTTGCACATGAGTTAGCAGTGATGAGATGCATAACATGCTCCAGATCCGATGGCAAGTTGGGCTTTAGGAGAGGAGATGGGAACCAAGCGCACAACTTCTAGTTTTGGTATCAAGGTGCTACAACTAAGTGTTGAAGCGGCTACACTTACTGTTGCCATTGTCTCCTGCCGAGTGCTAGGGTTTCAGACCAATCCCAGAGTGTTAAATCCTCACCCAATTTTATAACCAACAACATATTATGGCTTGTATTTTTTTTCTACCCATAACTTCAGATGATAGATAAATTTAACTCCATAAATTAACCTAGAAAATGGAGTCAAGTCTAATATGGTTGTGTAATTTAATACATTATAAATCTACCATGAATTTGGATGTGACGAGAAGTTTTCATTTGGCTATATATTCTTACACCTCCCAGTATTAGAGTGGTTACGGTCTTGAGGTTCACATGAACTTCATGTGCACCTTGGTACTTCCTTACATCAACGATGGAGATCTACCTTACCAGATCCAAAGGTGCCCAATTTGTATGGGAACAACTTAACTGTTGCTCTCGCATTCAAGGGTTCAAATTCCGATTTGGGTACCTCTAATGCATTCTATAGGATAAGTATGTCACTAAGAGTTTTATTTGCACCTGTAGCAACTACAGTGGCGACACAGTTCTTATTCCACGTGTAGAACTCACTCAACCACATATGTCGCTTTCATAATTGAAACATCTGGTCATCACAACTACACAAGTAATTTTTCTTCTATATCACTAGCATTGAAATAGTTTTTCTTCATGTTCTATATGGTTGACACAACATTTATTTCTTGGTTTACTTAATCATGCACAAGATAGGTTACTGCTAAATGTTAGGTGATGATTTGTAGGTGAAATTCATTCATGATTTAGGTTTTATGTTGACAATGCGCTTTCCATTCAATTTAGCCTTACTTTCTAAGGTAATATTCTGAAGTTTTTTGTTTGTTATCACTTTCACTATAACTTTAGTAGGATTTATTTTTTATTAGCCCTTTTCTGATATCAATTTCAAGTTTCACATTGTGGTTCTCAGTTGTGACTGCATCAACATTCCTATGTAATATTTCGGGTTTTTTTAGTTTCTTTGCCTTTTACTTTTATTTATTACTACGTTTGAGGAAAATTTGATCTATGTCATCCTTTATTTGGTGTTGAATGTGTTTCTCACCTAGAAAGGTTTATGCTTGATGCTCATTTGGCTGTTTCCCAAAATTCTTTGGTCATCCTACTCAAGTAAATCCTGATCCATTAATTTATGAAGGTTTTGAGAATCGAATGGTGATTATGCTTCTGTAGTAGTGAAACCATCCCTTAATTTCAAAATAGGTTGAGGGTTTGTCTCTTGAATTGAATTTTTACCTATTTTAAAATTGCAAGATCAGTTATATGATAGATATAATTTTCTTTTTAGGACTTATCACTCAGAATTTTCTTCTTCCTTATTTTTGTTGTATCACCTAGGTTCGGCCATTCATCTCAAGTGACTAGAGTCCTAGCACACAATGATTTTCTCAATTATTTTTCTTTCCCTAAGAGTCAAAATTTGTTCAAAAATTTCCCCACTCAAAAATTTTGAGTGCACGACACTAACATTTACCTCCTTTCATTACAAGTATAATTTTTTTTATACGAGAAGGGTTCCATCTAAATTCTCTTTACAAGTAACTTAAACTTTAACCTATTTCAGTCTTTATTCAATAACCATTGATCCCACTTGTGATAAATTTTTCACATGTCTTCTTCTCTCTAGTGTCTTTTGCTTAGCATTGTGCTCAAAATTTACACTCTTTTGATGTTTCTAGGTACAATGCTTGACCAATAGTTATGTCAAGTATCACATTCATTGATTAATGGCGTTTTTATAATACATAATACTCATTACTTATTTTGTGTGGGCTCTAGGTTGGCACCCTGCACACCCTGCTTACCAATGACATCCCTTTTCTAGTTAATGGTGTAGCTTCTTCGCTATAAAATTCCCATTTTTTCCTCTGAGCCCTATTTGTATTGGCTTAAGACCTTGATCCACAACTTGGGGGTAGATCCCCAAGATATAAAAAGTTGAAATGCCAGAAAAAAAAGAGGAGAACACACAGTAAAGAAAACCACAAAGAAATTTTTTTATTAAAACAAAGAATATCTGTAAAAACTACATTGTAGTGGACCATGTGTCCTTTTACAAAATATGAATTGTTACCTATAGAAGTTTTTAATTACAATACCACAATTAAATTCCATGGGTGGGTAAATACCGTGGGTGAATAAATACCATGGGTAGATGCCACTTACAATATCATGGGTAAATTCCATGGGTGGATGAATACCATGGGTAGATGAATACCATGGGTAGATGAATACCATAGGTGGATGCCATCATTCGGATCATTCCTCCAACCTTAAGAAGAAATGGTCCCCATTGTGTGAAGTTCCCTCATGAGAAGTATTTGTTTAATATGAGGAGCCATTATAGAGAAGGGTTTTGTGTGTTTAACCCATAACCGTGATGAATGAAGATATGAGGCTTTTATGTGGTTAACCCATAGGCGTGATGAAAAAATATCCAAGGATAAGAATACCATTTAATTATTGTGACCAATTGTGATATTTACAGTGTGTGGCTTAGAAAATGAACTTCACTAAAGTGTGGGTTTTTGGATGACTTGTAACCTTGACAACCAAATATCTAAGGATAGAGATACCATATAATGCTTGTGACTAATTTTGATAGTAACAATGTCAAGCTTAGCAAATGGGCTTTAATGACAAGGGTTTTATGTGGTTGACACATAATCTTTGGTTTGTGGGTGAACCATAAGTGTGATGCTTGTTAGTTTTCTTGGTAAAACCATGGTGGCTTGTTTGGTAGATTCTATAGATAGATGAATATCATGGGTCGATGCCACTTTCCATTTGGATAAGACTTAGTTGTAATTAAGTTCTAGAGTTTATGTTTATTATTTGATAGCCAGATTTATTAACTAAGAGAGCTTTGTAAACATGGTTGTTGTATAGGAAATATACATTATATCTTGATTTCATTGTTGAATTATCAGATATTTTTTATTATGTTTTATTTTCTTCGTTCATTATAGAAATAACCACCTCAGTCTATTAATTGTATAAATGTTTACTTATTTAAAGTAAATTAGAATTCCTTAATATTTTTCTTTTTAAGTTTCTATATACTTGAGTGGTAAATGTATTTAGAATAGATTTGATAGCTCAATGTTGTTAAGCTCATGCATGCATAGAATTTGTAATTTTAAAAGATATTTCTACAACATCAAATTTACCTTATCGGATTGAAATAACATACATGTAAGATATATATATATATGTGTGTGTGTGTGTGTGTGTGTGTGTGTGTGTGTGTTATTTCTGCTTACGCATTCTAGGTTAAACAAAATAGTCCAACTATTATAATTGTTACCCAATTATAGTTCTTAACCATTTTATTTTTTATAGTCTCCAGGCGTGAAGAAAGAATCATGCCTCATAGGAGGTTCTTAATTTTTCTCTATTAGTTGTAGCATTGTTTTACCATTTCAATTCTGCTATCCTCCACCTAGGTCCTAGAAATAAACTTCTTTTCATAATTTTCATTCCTATTTATGAACTATACTGATAATACGTAAATACATTAACATCTATATCCATTGCGTGTGTTGATTCAATGACTACCTCATTATTTATTTCCATCTGTATTCTTATACAATACTGATTTCAAGAGTTGCACAAGGAAGACATGAAATGGTAAATAAAAACAAGAGGATGTCACAAATGTGGATCACCAGGAGCTACCTCAAGCTAAACGCCACACTCAAGCTTCACATTAATCTTAATATTAAATAGATACAATCTATTAGGGACAACAAATCATATCCCAGGACAATAGTAACTAGATATCTATAGAAACCAAAATCACAGCTACGTAACAATAATAGCTTATTATCCATTAATTCTAATGTTGGGTTGGGTTATATTCCTTCCATGACTAGCTCAAGTAGTTAACTAGGGGATTAGAGGGTGGGCAAAAACCCCCCTTCATTGTGCCCATTGCATAGCGGGGGAGTCACAGTGAGTTTGAGGTGTGTAGGTAACATGGTTTTGGACGCGATGGTTTTCAGTCCATGGTATTGGATGTTTCGGCATCTATAAATATGTATTGTAACATTGAAAGGAACATAATGAAAAATCAAGATGGATGTCCCGGTTTTGGGATCCAGGGGAAATCTCTATGTATATGTTTTTTATGTGTTATGCTCTCACATTATTTATTTTTTGTGTTTTAGAGTTCGTATGTAGGTAATTTATGTACGAGGTTAAAACCTTCATTTGGTATAAGATTTGTTTTGGCTTTAATGGGATGCCTTTGTTGCTGAGGGGTTTCTCTCGGGCCTGTGGTAGACCCTATTCTGTGGGAGATCTGTAAGATTGATTCTGATCGTGAAAGAAGATGGCGAGTAGTGGAAAGATAGAGATCAAGAAATTGAATGGTCAGAGTTTTGTGTTGTGGAAACTCAAGATGGAGGATCTGTTGGTGGATAAAAATCAGTGGATCATGGTAGATTGGGGTACTAAATGAACAAGAGTGTCCAATGAAGAATGGAAGAAGTAGATCAGAAGGCAAAGAGCACAATAAGATTGTGTGTCTCAGATTCAATATTTTTGAATATATGAGGGGAAGCTATCATGAAGGCTTTGTGGGACAAGTTAGGGACTTTGTAGCAATATAACTCTCTAGTGAATAAATTGTTCCTATGGAAAAAGTTGTATAACTTGAGGATGAAGGATAGAGATTCGGTGATAGAGCATATAAATGTCGAATCCCCCTTGAATTGATCAGATCCAACATCCTGGCGTCGCTCCTCTTAATGACTTCATCAATCTACGTCGTGACAACAAATACGAGATCATCCTTAGAGGCGAACAGGTTGTATGTGGCGCACGATCTAGACCTGGGCTTGACCTTCAGCAAGGGTGTGGTAGCGTTGCACAGGAGCCAGCATTGAGGAGAGGCATCGCACGCTCCATATCCAATGGTGAGTTGGGTTTTAGGAGAGGAGATGGGCACGAAGGGCATAACTTCTAGTTTTCATATTGAGGCGCTAAAACCAAGTGTTGAAGCGACTGCGCTTATCGTTGCCACTGTCTCCTGCCGAGAGCTAGGGTTTTAGACCAATCCCATAGTGTTAAATCTTCACCCAATTTTATAAGCAACAACATGTTATGCCTTATATTTTTTTCTACCCATAACTTCAAATGATAGATAAATTTAACTCCATAAATTAACCTAGAAAATGGAGTCAAACCTAATATGGCTGTGTAATTTAATACATTATAAATCTATCATAAATTTGGATGTGACGAGAAGTTTTCATTTGGATATATATTCTTACACCTCCTAGTATTAAAGCGGTTATGGTCCTGAGATTCACATGAACTTCATGTGCACCCTGGTACTTCCTTACATCAATGATGGATATCTACCTTACCAGATCCAAAGGTGGCCAATTTGTATGCGAACAATATTAACTGTTGCTCTCACATTTAGGGGTTCAAATTCCCATTTGGGTACCTCTTATGCATTCTATAGGGTAAGTATGTCACTAAGAGTTTTATTTGCACTTGTAGCGACTACAGTGGTGACACAATTCCTATTCCATGTGTAGAACTCACTCAACCACATATGTCGCTTTCATAATTGAAACATCTGGTCATCACAACTACACAAGTAAATTTTCTTCTATATCAGTAGCATCAAAATAGTTTTTCTTCATGTTCTATATGGTCGACTCAACATTCCTTTCTTGGTTTACTTAATCATGCACAAGACAGGTTACTGCTAAATGTTGGGTGATGATTTGTAGGTGAAATTCATTCATATTTCAGGTTTTATGTTGACAATGAGGTTTCCATTCAATTTAGCCTTACTTTCTAAGGTAATATTCCAAAGTTTTTTTTTTGTTATCACTTTCACTATAACTTTAGTAGGCTTTATTTTTTACTAGCCCTTTTCTTATGTCAATTTCAGGTTTCAAGTTGTGGTTCTCAGTTCCGACTACATCGACATTCCTAGGTAATATTTTGGGTTTTTTCTAGTTTCTTTACCTTTTAATTTTATTTATTACTATGTTTGAGGAAAATTTGATCTATTTCATCCTTTATTTGGTGTTGAATGTGTTTCTCGCCGAAAAAGGTGTATGCTTGATGCCCATTTGGCTGCTTCCCAAAATTCTTCGATCATCCTACTCAGATGAATCTTGATCCATTATAATTTATGAAGGTTTTGAGCACTGAATGGTGATTATGCTTCTGTAGTAGTGAAACCATCCCTTAATTTCGAAATAATTTGAGGGTTTGTCTCTTGAATTGACTTTTTACCTATTTTAAAATTGCAAGATCAGTTATATGATAAATATAATTTTCTTTTTAGGACTTATCACTCAGAATTTTCTTCTTCCTTATTTTTGTTGTATCACCTAGGTTTGGCCGCTCATCTTAGGTGACTATAGTCCTAGCACACAATGATTTTCTCAGTTATTTTTCTTTCCCTAAGAGTCAAAATTTGTTCAAAAATTTCCCCACTCATAAATTTTGAGTCCACGACACTAACATTTGCCTCCTTTCATTACAAGTGTAATTTTTCTTATACGAGAATGGTTCCATCTAAATTCTCTTTACAAGTAATTTAAACTTTAACGTATTTCAGTCTTTCTTCAATAACCATTGATCCCTCTTGTCATAAATTCTTTCCACATGTGCTCTTCTCTCTGGTGTCTTTTGCTTAGCATTGTGCTCACAATTTACACTCTTTTGATGTTTCGAGGTACAATACTTGACCAATAGTTATGTCAGGTAGCACATTCGTTGATTAATGGCATTTTTATAACACATAAGAGTCATTACTTATTTTGTGTGGGCTCGAGGTTGGCACCCTGCACACCCTGCTTACCAATGACATTCCTTTTCTAGTTAATGGTGTAGTTTCTCCGCTATAAAATTCCCATTTTTTCCTCAGAGCCCTATTTTTATTGGCTTCAAACCTTGATCCCCAACTTGGGGGCAGATCCAAAAGATATAAAAAATGGAAATGCCAGAAAAAAAGAGGAGAACACACAGTAAAGAAAACCACAAAGAATTTTCTTTTATTAAAACAAAGAATATCTGTAAAAACTACATTGTAGTGGACCATGTGTCCTTTTAAAAAATATGAATTGTTACTTATAGAAGTTTTTAATTACAATACCACAGGTAAATTTCATGGGTGGGTAAATACCGTGGGTGAATAAATACCATGGGTAGATGCCACTTGCAATATCATGGGTAAATTCCATGGGTGGATGAATACCATGGGTCGATAAATTACCTGGGTGAATGAATACGATGTGTATATTCTACTTACCGTACCATGGGTGGATAAATACCATGGGTATATGAATACCATAGGTGGATGCCATCATTCGGATCACTCCTCCACCCTTAAGAAGAAATGGTCCTTGTTGTGTGAAGTTCCCTCGTGAGAAGTCTTTGTTGAATATGAGGAGCCATTGTAGAGAAGTGTTTTGTGTGGTTAACCCATAACCATGATGAATGAAGATATAAGGCTTTTATGTGGTTAACCCATAGTTGTGATGAAAAAATATCCAAGCATAAGAATACCATTTAATTATTGTGAACAATTGTGATATTTAGAGTGTGTGGCTTAGAAAATGAACTTCACTAAAGCGTGGGTTTTTGGATGACCCGTAACCTTGAAAATTAAATATCTAATGATAGAGATACCATATAATGCTTGTGACCAATTTTGATGGTAACAATGTCAGGCCTAGCAAATGGGCTTTAATGACAAGGGTTTTATGTGGTTGACACATAACCTTGGGTTTGTGGGTGAACCATAAGTGTGATGCTTGTTAGTCTTCTTGGTAAAACCATGGTGGCTTGTCTGGTAGATTCTATAGGTAGATGAATACCATGGGTCAATGACACTTTCCATTTGGATAAGACCTAGTTGTAATTAATTTATGTGAGGTAGATGAATACCATGGGTTGATGCCACTTTCCATTTCGATAAGACCTAGTTGTAATTAAGTTCTAGAATTTATGTTTATTATTTAACAGCCAGATTTATTAATTACGAGAGCTTTATAAACATGGTTGTTGTATGAGAAATATACATTATATCTTGATTTCATTGTCGAATTATCAGATATTTGTGGTTATGTTATTTTCCTTCGTTCATTAAAGAAATAACCACCTCAGTCTATTAATTGTATAAATGTTTACTTATGTTAATTAAATTAGAATTCCTTAATATTTTCCATTTTTAAGTTTCTACATACTTGAGTGGTAAATGTATTTAGAATAGATTTGATAGCTCAATGTTGTTAAGCTCATGCATGCATAGGATTTGTAATTTTAAAAGATATTTCTACAACTTCAAATTTACCTTATCGGGTTGAAATAATCTACATGTAAGGTATATATATGTGTTATTTCTACTTACCCCTTCTAGATTAAACGAAATAGCCCAGATATTATAATTGCTACCCAATTATAGTTCTTAACCATTTTATTTTTTACAGTCTCTAGACGTGAAGAAAGAATCATGCCTCATAGCAGGTTCTTAATTTTTCTCTATTAGTTGTAGCATTGTTTTACCATTTCAATTCCGCTATCCTCCACCTAGAACCTGGAAAGAAACTTCCTTTCATAATTTTCATTTGTATTTATGAACTATACCGATAATACATAAATAAATTAACATCTATATCCATTGCATGTGTTGATTCAATGACTACATCATTATTTATTTCCATCGGTATTCTTATACAATAATGATTTCAAGAGTTGCACAAGGAAGACATGAAATGGTAAATAAAAAAAGAGGAGCTCACAGGTGTGGATCACCAGGAATTACCTCAAGCAAAACGCCACACTTAAGCTTCACATTAATATGAATATTAAATAGAAACAATTTGTTAGGGACAACAAATCATATCCCAAGACAATAGGAACTAAATAGTTATAGAAAGAAAAATCACAACTATGTAACAATAATAGCTTATTATCCATTAATTCTAATGTTAGGTTGTGTTATATTCTTTCCATGACTAACCCAAGCAGTTAACTGGGGGGTTAAGGGCAAGAGGGGTTCAGCCCCCCCTTCGTTGCGCCCATTGCATAGCAAGGGAGTCATAAGGGGTTTGAGGGGTACAGGTAACCCCACTCTATGGGCAGACTTACCTATGGTTTTGTGCATGATTTTTCGCACATTATTTTGGACGCGATTTTTTTTGGTCCATGGTATTGGATGCTTCAACATCTATAAATATGTAACAATGAAAGGAACATAATGAAAAATCAAGCTGGTTGTCTCGGTTTTGGGATCCAGGGGAAATCTTTGTGTATATGTGTTTTATGTGTTATGCTCTCTCATTATTTATTTTTTGTGTTTTAGAATTGTATGTAGGTAATTTCTGTACAGGATTAAAACCTTCATTTGGTATAAGAGTTGCTTTTGCTTCAAGGGGACACCTTTGTTGCTGAGGGATTTCGCTCGAGCTTGTGGTACACTGTATTCAGTGGGAGATCTGCGAGATCAATTCTAGTGGTGAAAGAAGATGGCAAGCAGTGGAAAGATGGATATCAAGAAATTTAATGGTTAGAGTTTTGTGTTGTGGAAACTCAATATGGAGGATCTATTGGTGGATAAAGATCAGTGGATCGTGGTAGATCCAAGTACTAAACCAACGAGAGTGTCCAATGAAGAATGGAAGAAGTTGGATCAGAAGGCAAAGAGCACAATAATATTGTGTGTCTCAGATTCAGTATTGTTGGATGTATCAGGGGAAGCTACGACGAAGGCTTTGTGCGACAAGTTAGGGACTTTGTACCAATCTAAGTGTCTAGTGAATAAACTATTGCTGTGGAAAAATTTTTATAGCGTAAGGATGAAATATGGAGACTCGATGATAGAGCATCTGAATACATTCAATATTGTGGTAAGACAATTAGCATTTGTTGATATTAAAATTTCAGATGAAGATAAGTGCATCAGTTTGTTGTGTTCACTACTAGATTCATAGGATAGTCTGGCTATTGCAATAGGTAGTAATGTAACTGCCTTGCAGTTTGATAAAATAGTCTCATCCTTGTTGACGGAGGAGATGAGACAGAAAGATATGGAGAGCCAGAATGGTGATGCCTTGTCTATACGAGGACAATCCCAGAACAGAAACAAAATTAAGTCATTGAGTGGGAGATCTAAATCTCCAGGAAAACCTGTATAGGTGGTGTAGTGGAAATGTGAAAAGGAAGGGCACTAAAAAGGGACTGTAAATATAAAGCTACTGATAAAGGAAAAGGATCTGATGATGCTCCTTCTAATGAGGCGAAAACCACCTCAGATGAAGGTGGGGATGTGTACTTGGATTCTTCATGTACACATGTAGATCATGAGGCATGGTTGATTGATCGAGGTGCATCCTTTCACTTCACTCCCTGTAGAGAGTGGTTCTGCAAGTATGAGAAATATGATGGTGGTGATGTCTTCCTAGGGGATGATATTAAGGCTAGAATCGTTGGTTGCAAAAAAGTAAAGTTGAAGTTGCAAGATGGAAGGGTTAGAACACTTTTGGGTGTTCCACATATTCTTGCATTCACCAGAAATCTAATTTCCGTACACAAGTTGGGTGATACAGGTGTAAAAATAGTGTTCAAGAAGGATACCTGCAAGATGGTTCGGGGAGCACTGGTATTGATGCGGGGAGTTTGGATTGGAACTCGGTACAAGATGCAAGGTAGCATTGTTGTTGATGGGTGCAACAGCTTTGTGGTTACTGAAAGTGGAGTAGAAAATCTAGTGCTCTCTAGAGAGAAGACCATGATATTTCATCAAAGGCTTGGACATATTAGAGAGAAGGGCCTTTGAATACTTCATGGTAAAGATATGGCAAAAGGTATGAGTAATAGCTCTCTGGATTCTGATTTCTGTGAAAATTGTGTATATGGGAAGTAGAATCGGGTGAGATTCCCCTCTGGTGGTAAGAGGGTGAAACATATATTAGATCTTGTGCACAGCGATGTGTTTGGACCTGTGAATGTTCCATCACTGGGTAAGTTTGTGTACTATGTATCATTTATAGATGACTTCTCAAGAAATACATGGATATATTTCCTTAAGAAGAAATCTGAAGTCTTCGACAGGTTTAAAGAATTTAAGGATCTGGTGGAAAACCAGATAGAGAATAAGATAAAGGTGTCGAGGACAGATAATAGTGGAGAGTTTTATAGTAAGGAATTTGACGAATTATGTAAGAAGTGTGGTATAGCATGGAAAAAGACTACTCCACATACACCTCTTGAAAATGGAGTTGTAGGAGGAATGAACAAGACGTTGATGGAAATGGCAAGAAGCATGCTCAATGGTGTCAAGTTAGGACAAGAATTCTGGGTAGAGGCAGTGGAGACTGCATTTTACCTGGTCAACAGATCACCTTCATCAGCATTGGAAGATAAGACTCCACAAGAGGTATGGATTGGTAAGAAACCTTCTCTTTCAGATCTGAGGGTATTTGGATGTGATGCATATGTACATGTTCCAAAGGAGAAAAGAACCAAGTTGCATAGTAAATCTGAAAAGTGTATCTTTATTGGGTATAAGGATGGTTTAAAGGGTTATAAGCTTTGGAACCCAGTAACAAAGAAGGTTGTGTACAGCTAAGATGTAGTGTTCAGAGAGGTGAAAGATGTTATTAAACATGAATTCCAACCAAACAAACCTGAGAAGATAGAGTTTGAGCTTAAGGAGGAAGAATCAGACTCTACAACAGAGGAGGAATCAAAAGAAGAAGAGCCACAAACTCTGGGTGTGAGAAGATCAATTCGAGAAATAAGGAACCTAGAAAGGTATAGTCCATCTGCTTTCTGTTCATTTTTTTTTTATCTATTACTAATGATGATCCCAGAACTATGAAGGAAGCAGTATATTCAGAGGATGGAAAACTATGAAAAGAGGCTATGGTTGATGAAATGGCTTCTTTGCACAAAAATGAGGGTTGGGATCTGGTGGAGCTGCCGACTAGTGATGAGACCTAGAAATGGGTAATTATATGGGCTCATTTGCCTCTTAATTCGACTTAATCCACTATTATCATTAGTTTATTGCATATTTTTGAATATATTTATGCTAATAGAGTGAATTAGGATAGTCATTTTGCTATGTAGTCTAATGTGTGCTTTATGCAGATTTTTTGGTCAATATTGGACAAAGTCAAGGGATTTATGAGCAAATGGCAGCAAATACTTGAGGAAAATAGGGAAGAGGATTTTTAGGGAGGTGTCTCCTTCACTTATGACCCCTTTCCTTGAATTCTCATTCAGCAACTCAGAGCACAAAGGTCCACATTAATGCATCGAAGGGGTAGCTGAGCAAGTAAAGAAGGATTGTTGTTTATCTCCAGTTTTGGGAAGCTAAGCTCCTTGATTTTAGGAGGACTGTTGGAGGAATACATTTGTATAAATATGGGGGCTTAGAGCCTCAGTAGGTTAGCCAGTCATTAGTAGAATTTTCACACTTTTGTGCAACACTTGTTTAGCTTATTTTCGAGCTTACTTTTCGAGAATAGTTTATGTAATGTGACTTTTCTTTTTCATAATGGAGATGAAACAGTTTTTGAGTTAGCACTGATCTCTTTCAAAGGACTGAAGCTCTTGGGTTAGGGCCCAACCCAAGCTACCGAACACCTCTTGCCTTGTACTTATATGTTTTTGCTTCAGTTCGTGAGTTAATTTATGTTACATAGATTCATTTTACCTTGTTTAGAATAGGTTGCTTTTGATGGTTTCCATAACTGTTTTTGTTTGAGTTGCTCAAGTAGGTTAATGCAGTGATAGGCTAAGGTTCAAAAACGCCAACAACAGGCCCTTATCTCCTCTCTCCCTTTCTGGGACTATGATTTGAGGTCAAGGCACTATTGCTGCCACCAAAAACACAGTTTTGCTCTTCCATGCAATTTCTAGTGTGATGACTTGATTTGGAAAGATTGATGTATTGCTTTAGATTAAGTGTTATGAAACCAGCTCAAGAAAAGATAGAAAAGATAGATCAACGCCTTAGAATTCAGCCTCTTCGAGGGGGAAACCTCCTTTACATTACATAAATGAAAAATTCTTCAATGATTCAATGAAAATACCTCCTCTCTATATATAGGAGTCTAAGGGGTCATAACATAATCAAAGCCTACATAACAATAATAATGTAAGGGCACAATAGTAACAATAGGGGCACTACATGGGTACATCAATATAATAAGTGGGTTGTACTAATAACAATAAGGGGTTACACTAGTAGTATAGGGGCCTAACACATCCACTGCAATACCTTCACACTCCATTTTTCATGACCACCATTCTTGAACCTTGTATCATCAGATCGTTTTCACCTCTAGAAAATCATTTGCTTTGTTTCATGTCGTATATGTGGGATGCATTAAGGCTCTCCTACGATGGGTCACTTCTTTTTGACATCAGCTCATTATCCAAGAAGTTGACTTAGGAACAACCTTTTAGTACTTTGAAGCTTGCATGCCTCAATGGAAAGTTTTTCACTTCCGGCGACAAGTTTACATCAATGGCTTTTGACTGAAACATTTTACATGGTGTTTGATGTCAGATCATATATTCACACCATTAGAATTTTATTGTAGTACCTTGAGGGTCATTATCATTATCAGTGATTCCTCTTACACCTATTAACAACTTACATCATTGGCTGGTAATCAGGTGATGTCTTTCTATGTTCGAGTCCAGAACATTTTTTCACATGGATCGACTTGTGCATCGAGCAAAGATTGAACGAGTTTGAAGAACCTGGATCTAGTTTCATCCATCTAGGTTGTGATCTATTCAGGAAAATAAAGACATCAAATGTACGAAGAAGCTACACAAATGATCATCCAACCTAAGGGATGATGACTCTACATATAAAGAATCATCAATCTGTAATAGCAGACGATTATCTGTCCTATGTACATGAAAATGAATTTATAAAGCTACGCATGGGAGTGCCCGCCTTAGCTGGATCATGAAAATAATATGATGATGATGTATTTTATTGTATCTCACATAGGTCACCTTCTAGTTCAAATACCTTGGATCCTCATGATAAAGAATTTCACCCGACATATAAAGATTTACGACCTCATGCTTTAGGGGGCAACTATTATAGACATATTTGGGCACTTCAAACCCAATCATATATGTCAATAAACCAAGAGCTCTTTAACCCCTAAGAGTGTTGTTTCATACCCTAAAGGATCATTGTCAACTGATTACATCATTCCCCGGAAGTTCCACCTGAAAAACCACTTAGAACTGGCCAAAACGGGACCATATTGACTACTCCATGGTCAAGGTACGATGCATCTCACCTACTACACATGAGAAGTGTGATGCATACTAAAAAGTCCTTCTGTAGGGTGCAATGAGCGAGAATGGACAAATGGTAGAGACAGTTTGCTGAGTGGATGCCCAAGGAATCTTCTAGAAACTTCTCATATGACATTGGCCTCTCTGACTTCACCCAGGGATGAGTAAGAGATCAAAGAAATATCCAAGTGGAACCAAGAACTATTAGTGGAATGACACTAATGAAAAACCCTGAGCTGACTCACACCCTTTGCAAACATCTATAAATGGATCCCTCATCTGAGAGATCTAGGGGGTGGGAATTTGGTAATTTGTAAGGAAGTGTTGTTGGTTTCTCTTGGAGAAGAGACATTGTATTGTTGGGTGATATTGCTTTTCATGAGGTGAAGAGGGCTTTGATGTTGGATCAGACATCTGGTTTGTAATCCTCTCTTCTACTACTAATAAAGTTATTTGATTTTTCCTCCATATAATTGTGTATTTGTGAATCTCGTTATTTGCGAGTGTAATTGTATGGTCAATGTATTTCTGATTCTACATTGTTTATGATACTATAGATCAAAATGCTTTGATGGTGCTTTGTTGCTTTGCCTCTACAGGTATTCTCTAAAGTGGGACAAGTAGGAGAGGAGTGGTAATCTCTATCAAGGGAGAGAGGAAACAAGCAAGGAGCTAAGCGGAAGATCCAAGTTGGTCCCCCTTTGCTTCTCTCTTATCTATCATACATAAAGGAAATCACAATTTGCTTTGATTATTTGTTTCTAAGATAGCTACCCGTCTTAGTGGGACTAGCAGATCAAAAAGACACTAGTTTTCTTTGAAACAGCTGGTTCATGGGGTTACCTGGCAACAACATCACAACTTGGGCTTAGATGTAGCAACCCTTTAATAACAAATACCAGGACTATTGTAGGTCAAAGGATACCAAAGAAGAAATCTTTTGAATGACCATGGGAAGTGATGAATGCTTGGAAGATTATGAAAAGAGGTTTCAGCTCAGTTATAAAAGGGCCAGGTGCACACTTGACCCTGAATCTCTGAAGTTGGTCTTGCTCAGAGGAGTCCTGAAAGACCTTCTAGATACCCTCCATTTGCTAGCTAGGGGGGACATTTACCAACTACCTTATAAAGACATAAATTCCATGTTTAGAAACCATTCTAGGGTAGCCAAAAAGATAGGTAGGGGAAGTCAACCCCTAGCCAGTACATCCTCATCTAGTTCATCCCTTAGAGGTGATTTTGGAAATCTACTGGAACACTTCAAAAGCAAGATGATGCAGACTCTTGCCATGCAAATGGATACCTTGCATATCAAAAGGAGGCAAGAAGAAGCAGAAAGGGCATTGGCCATTTTTTGTCCTAGGTGCACTAGAAGGGATCCTAGAAATGAATGTCCATTGAACTCTATAGAAGTGTGTTTAGTCTATGAAGAAGACCATTCTACAAATCAGTGCCCTTCCTTGCCCACACTTATAGCTTCATACTAGGGGGTCGAAGGAGCCACTGAACCACTCTATTTCATGAACCAAAGGAGGCCACATGGGCCTAGACCTTACCAGCAAGGAATGCAAGGTACATCCCAGACATATTACAACCCCAATAAAGCCACTTCCATGCCTTCTTGGGGTCCCCCTACTCATCCTTCCTGGTCCACACCCCCTCCTTGGTCATATCCATCTCAATACCATGCTCAACCAGCTACTCATTCATTTCACTCTTATGTTCAGCCACAACCTCAGTGGAATGCACCTCATTAGGGGTGGAGGCCCTAGTACAACTCCCCTCCCACTCTTTTGCCTCCACCACCTGCTCAACTACAACCATTGCTTCCTACTCCACGAAGGCAACCCCAAAT
>APFE030550182.1:6126-44850 GCA_000404065.3 Pinus taeda | reverse complement strand
ACAGCAAGATCTCCAAGAAAAAGAGACAACTACACTCCTGGTTTCACCTCGGCCTTATTGGATTTGGGGCTGGAATTGAGGAAACAGTGCTGCCTCACAAAAACAATAGTTTGCTGCTTATGTAATCTTTTAGTGTGCTTGTTTTAGTTGCAGAGATTAGTCATGGGTTTGGACATCTAAAATGTTTCCTTACATAGATGGTGTACAAGGTTTTCTTCCCAAATAAAGTTGCTGCTCATTTATGTTGATTGATGGATAGATTAGTTTAGGATTTGATCATTTGCAGGTTTTTGTAGAATTGATCAAGGCCCACCGTGAAGGGTATCCTCCTCCTTCCTCCATCCTCCCAAAGCATCATCTAAGCCTCCTGTTCTTTCTCATAGCTAAGCTTCCCTTTTTCCCATCTATCATTTGTGTCTACGAAACCTTACCTTCTTGCTCATCATTGCCTTAGTCATCTTCGAGCCAAGTCAGCCTTCCACCAAACCTCCCACTAGTCCTGAGGCCATGTTTAGACCCCTATCCTACCTCTAGATCCATCCATGAACCTTCCCTCACTCATCCACCTCCTAAAAACTGACTTCCAAGTTTCCTGTAGAAATTCTGAAGTTTCCTGTAGAACCCCTGCAGACTTCTTGTAGGAGCCCACAAGTGAGGTTTTCTAATAGCCAAACCTTGTGAGACTCTGGGGAAGAGTGTTAGGGACCCCTTAGACTCTCTATGAGCCTTTCCAACTACTTCCAAGCATTCCTCTTCCTTGGTCCACTCCTGCACAGTGAAGCACAGTTCAAGTATATGCATGTGAAAATCGACACTTACTCAAGAAAATACAAAAAGATACTTTCTAGAAGAAAAGTAGACTAAGACATGTGCATTTTCCCTTTTTGAAGTCAATGGCATCTCATTCAGCATTCTATATTCTCATTATTGCATCAATAGAACTAGCTGGTAGAATTAGGGTTTGCTAGGGTTTGCATTCCTCTTTTGCTTTCAGTTTCTTTCCGCAAGTAGATTAGCTCCCCGTTGAGTTAGCTTTCATCCATCATTTACAAGCTTCATCTAAGAGCTTATAGAAATTGGCCAAAGCCCTGGCGGACTTGTGCTAGCTGACCAAGTGACAGTTGTGACAAGAGCTAGTACTTTTGCATGCAGCACCGTCGCTTCCAAGTTTGTTACGAATAACCGGGTTGATAAAAGTAAAGAAGGGAGTCCCAGGAGTTGCAGCATTATTGTTGCAATACTGGAGCCCACCATCTTTTTGGCGCCGTTGCCGGGGAAGCATCAGAGTATTGGTGATTGTTGCTATTCTTCTATTTTCCACTACAAACTTCTGCCAAGTAGTTTATTTCATTTCCATTCTGCAATTTCATTCCTGCAAAAGTAGAGTAGACATTTCTTGCTTTCCTAAATTAGCCTTCAAATTCCGCAATTTCAATTCTGCAAGCATAGATTAGAATTTCAATTCTGCTTTCATAGATTAGAATTTCAATTCCGCATTTTCCTTTCAGTACGATAGTTAGCTGCAGTTCAACCTATTTTAGTTTTGCAGGTACAATAGAAAAATACAAAAGCAAGAAAAAGTCTTTCCATTTCATGCCTCGTAGGAACAGAGATAAGACCGGCAAATTCTTACCCAACACCCCCACCACATCACTGAGTCAACTTTCTCTCTTCTCTGGTGACAGTGAGCCAAAAGAACCTATAGGTGAACCTCCTGAGATATACGAAGATCCTATAGTGGAAGAAGAGTTAGAAACCATTCCGTCTGCAGCCATGGCTGAAAACCGAAATGGGAGAAGAGAAGATGAGAGAATAGAGTGTGTCTTTCCCATTCGAGAGACCAATGGAGACATGAAGATGAAAAACATAAGTACCTCCGCGCTACCTCATTTCCATGGTCTGACTTCTGAGGACCCTGATACCTTCTTGTTTGAGTTTGTTGTTGTTTGTAGAACTTATGACTATGCTGAGGATGAGCAAAAGCTGAAACTCTTTCCCTCTACCTTCAAGGATGAAGCATTACGCTGGTTCATGGGGTTACCTGGAAACAGTATCACCACTTGGGCTCAAATGCAACAAGCCTTCAACACCAAGTACAAAGACTACTGTAGGTCCAAGGAAACTAAGGGGGAAATCTTTCGGATGACCATGGGCAGTGACGAATCTTTGGAAGACTATGAGGAAAGGTTCCAACTCAGTTACAAATGAGCCAGGTGCACACTTGACCCGGAATCTCTGAAGTTGGTTCTGCTCCGAGGAGTCCCTGAAGACCTTTTGGACACCCTTAACCTGATGGTTGGAGGAGATATCTACCAACTACCTTATGAGAACATAAAGGCCGTGTTTAGAAACCATTATAGGGCAGCCCGGAAGAAAGGTAGGGGGAGTCATCTCTCAGCTAACACCTCTCTCTCCAAGCATGAGTTTGCTAACCATATGGAAGATCTTAAGAGCGAAATGAGACAGACCATTGCCATGAAACTTGATACCTTCCGAATTCAGCAAAAGAAGGAAGAGGTTGAGAGGGCCTTGGCCATTTTTTGTCCTAGATGCACAAGGAAACACCCCAAGAATGAGTGCCCATTACACTCAGTAGAGGTATGTTTCGTGTGTGAGGAAGACCATCCCACCAACCAATGCCCTACCTTGCCTGGATTTAAAGCCATGTACCTAGGGACCGAGGTGGCTACTAAACCTCTCTACTTCCTCAATCAAAGGAGGCCTCATGGACCCAGACCTTATCAGCAGGGAATGCGAGGGTCATCCCAAGCTTACTACCACCCCAACCAACCTGCCCATATGCCTTCTTTGGCCCCCCCTGCTCATCCTTCCTGGTCCACACCTCCTCCATGGTCTTATCCATCTCCATACCAAACTCAATCTCCCTCTCACTCGTTTCACTCTCATGTCCAGCCACAACTTCAGTGGAATGCGCCTCAACCGGGGTGGAGGCCCCAATACAACATTCCTCCCGCCATTTTTCCTCCACCACCAACTCAATCCCAACCATTACCTCCTGCTCCTCTAAGACAACCCCAGATGCCTGCTCAATCGAACCCGAACCCCAACAACAGACAGGCCTAGCAGGTATATACTGGGGAGACATCATGCCCTACCTATGCTGTGGAGATCCAAGAGATCAACCTGCGATCTGGGAAAGTCCTTCTAGAGCGCCAACCTCCTCCCTTAGAGGAGGAGGAAGAGAAACATGAAAGTGAACCCCAAGCCATTCCACCCTTTCCTGAGCGACTCACAGCGACCACACAGCCCAACCCAGAGGAGGACGAGCTTCTGGGAGAACTTATGTAGTTGTGTGTGAAAATTCCACTTCTCCAGGCCATCAAAGATGTACCAATTTACAAAAAATTGATTAAAGAGAAGTGTTTCAGGCACCCAGGCAGGCGAAAGAAAGATGCCTCGACTACCAATGTCATAGGACAATTGTCCGACCTCATGTTGGGGCAAGTAATCTGTCCAAAGTCTTTGGACCCTGGGAGCCCTGTAGTTGATGTCCACATCAATGGCACCATCATACCCCACACTCTAATTGATTTAGGGGCTGCCATCAATGTGATGACTAGGGACACCATGCTTAAGCTCAATCTTCAGAGTGCCCTAAGAAATACTTCGACAGTGCTGTAATTGGCAGATTGCTCCACCGTGACTCTCGAAGGGATTGTGGAGGATGTCTTGGTCTCTGTAGACTCATGGGAATACCCTACGGACTTTTTGGTCCTCCAGCCTAAGGAAAAACTCACAGGTTATCCTCTCATTTTGGGAAGGCCTTGGCTGGCCACTGCAAATGCTTATATCATTTGTCGAGCGGGAAGCATGACCATCAAAAATTGGCCTATGTCCAAGCAGCTGGTCTTATACCCTCCTACCCAACCTTCGATAGAACATGACTTACCCCTCTCGTTGGAAGAAGGAGGAGAGGATGAGGTCTACTCTGCACCATTATGCACAGTAGAGGCCACCAAGGGAGGTCCTCCAACCAAGGATGATTTGATTGAAAATTTAATCCAAAATCCTCCCCCTAGTGAGCTATCCTTGGAAGAATTGGTGGAAGACACCCAGCCCAATGCCTTAGTAGACCTAAGTGCCACTAATCCGACCAACACCAGAGTTAAAAATGTGGAGTTTGGCCCTGAGAAAACCTTGAAGATAAGCTCCTCTCTCTCTCCCTCTCAGGAAAAGGAGCTATGTAGTCTCTTGACCCACCATTTGGGGGCCTTTGCTTGGAGCTACAAGGAAATGAAGGGAATCCATCCCTCAGTCTGCACTCATCATATTTACATCAAGGAGGATTGTAAACCAGCTAGGCAACCCCAGAGGAGGATGAACCCAACCCTTAAGAACATTGTTAAAGAAGAGGTGAAAAAACTATTGGATGCGGGATTCATCTACCCCATCTCGGATAGCGAATGGGTTTCCCCTCTAGTGTTGGTGCCCAAGAAAAATGGGAAATGGAGAATCTGTGTGGACTACAGGGAGTTGAACAAAGCCACCAAGAAAGACCACTTCCCTTTACCTTTCATAGATCAAGTGCTGGATGGTCTGGCAGGAAAGAGATTTTTCTCCTTCCTAAATGGGTTCAGTGGGTACAACCAGATTCAAATCAGCCTGGAAGACCAGGATAAGACCACTTTCACTTGTCCATGAGGTACCTTTGCCTACCGTGTTCTTCCCTTTGGGCTATGTAATGCCCCTGCCACGTTCCAGAGGGCTGTGTTAAGCATATTTGCAGAGTTGGTCCATGATTCGGTAGAAATCTATATGGATGACTTTACTCCTTACGGGTCTAGCTTCCAGGAAGCCTTATCCAACCTGGGAAAAGTCTTGAGTAAGTGCATCGAGATGAATCTGTCCCTCAGTCTGGAGAAATGTGAGTTCCTGATGACTGAAGGGACCATGTTAGGCCATACCATCTCTCGCCAAGGGTTACAGGTGGACCCCAATAAAGTTGCTATCATCAAAAGGGTCCCACCTCCTCAGAAGGTGAGAGATGTCCAGAGTTTCTTAGGCTTAGCAAGATATTACCGTAGATTCATTAAAGATTTTAGTAAGCTAGCCTCGCCATTGTTTGGTCTCTTAGCAAAATATGTTGAGTTTAAATGGTCGGATGACTGTCAAAAGGCTCTGAATGAATTAAAGGATAAGTTGGTGTCTACTCCCATTCTGAGAGGCCCGAACTGGGCCCTACCTTCCACATCCACACGGATGCCTCGAACAAAGCCATAGGGGCAGCCCTAGGACAACTTGAAGAGAAACTCCCATATGCTATATACTTTGTCAGTAAAAACTTATCCAAGGCAGAAATGAATTACACGGTAACCAAGAAAGAGTTCATGGCTGTGGTCCATGCCCTGAACAAGTTCCGACACTATATCACCGGCTATCAAACATTTTTACATACTGACCATGCTGCAATCCGATATTTAATGAATAAGCCTGATGTGAATGCTCGTATTATTAGATGGTTACTTTTATTGCAGCAGTTTGATTTGACCATTGTTGATAAACTAGGTAGAGAAAATGTTGTTGTTGACTTCTTGTCTAGACTGGATTTGCCTACAGGTGAAGAAGGAACCGTGGATGACCAGATGCCAAATGAGCATCTGTTTTCCATCTCCGTACTCTCCCCGTGGTTTTCTGATATAGCAAACTATCTGGTCTCAGCACAATTCCCTCCGCATCTATCCTCGAAGGAGAAGAGCATAATCGTGAGAAAAATTGCCTCATTTACTTGGATCGGAGGCAACTTGTTCAAACTTAGCCCTGATCCGATCTTAAGACGTTGTGTAAAGGAGGAGGAATTCTTTGACATCCTCCGAACTTGTCACGATGGACCCTGTGGAGGACATTTTGCAGCCAAGAGGACTACCTTCAAGATCTACAGGCAGGCTACTATTGGCCCACTCTTCATGCAGATGTCAGAAGATATATCAGCCAATGTGACCGATGCCAAAGGATGGCGAAACCAACCCCAAGGGATGAAATGCCTCTCCAACCTCAGGTGACTCTTGAGCCATTTAAGAAGTGGGGTATGGACTTTGTGGGCCCTATAAACCCTCCTTCAAGGCAAAGGTCTTACATCATTGTGTGCACAGATTATCTGAGAAAGTGGGCAGAGACCAAAGCAATCAAAGCAGCAATAGAAGAAAAGGTGGCCGAGTTCTTGGGAGAAAACATTTTCTACAAATTTGGCTACCCAAGAGAGATAGTCACCGATCAAGGAAGCCAGTTCACCTCCAATTTGATTGAAGATCTCCTTGCTCATCACAGAATCAAGCATAGGACTTCCACCCCATATAATCCTCAAGCGAATGGGCAAGTGGAAGTCACCAACACAGCATTAGAGGGGATCTTGACCAAGGTGGTGAGCAGCAGCAGAAAGGATTGGGCAGATCGCCTAGTTGAGGCCACCTGGGCCTACAACACAACTTGGAAGACCACCACCAGTTTCACACCCTATGAGCTGGTCTATGGAAAGAGAGCTTTGCTGTCAATCGAGTTTGAGTACAACACCTTGAGAATAGCAGCTTAGCGGGACCTAGACCTCAGTCATGCTCAACAAGAAAGGTTAATGCAGCTGAATGGGTTAGATGAACTTCGAATGCAGGCCCTCCTCCACTCAGAAGTGACTCAACTTCAGAGGAAGGTGTGGCATGACCGACACCTCAATGACAAACAATTCTAGCCGGGAGATTGGGCGTTGCTATATGATTCCAGACATAAGGATTTCAAGGGAAAACTGAGAACGAGGTGGCTGGGACCATATGCAGTAGAAAAGTGTAATGATAATGGCTCTGTTCTTATCTGAACTATTGATGAAGAAGCCATCCCCATGCTTGTCAATGGACATCGACTCTAGATCTACAGGAAGCCTCTGTCAAGGCAAGATTTCGTCAAAATTATGGAAAAATCAGTGCTGGTCATAGAGAAGGGTTCTGCCTCTATTTTCGGCACACCCTGAGCCTCATTTCATATTCTAAAAAAAAAAAAAAGGGAAAAAAGATCCTTGGGTGAAAACCTTTCTGAGGCGCCCAAGGCAGGTAGTAGGAGTGAAAACCTCATTGAGGCGTTCTTGCTGTCTTTCTAAAAAAAAGAGAATGGAAATAAAAGATACTGGGGTGAAAACCTTTTCAAGGCGCCTAGGGCAGGCGGTAGGGGTGAAAACTTCATTGAGGCACCCCTGCTGTCTCTTAAAAAAAAAAGAGAAGAAAAAAAATAAAAAAAAGGGAAGAGAAAAAAAAGATGAAAAAAGAAAAAGAGAACAAGAAGAAAAAACAGTTGATCTTTGAATTTTTGCAGGTATACAGCACACCAAAGGAGGACTGTCAACTCACAGACATGGGTTCCTATCAAGCTACCAAACAGCCTCTCATGCACATCCACCATGAACACTCATTTTTTCAAAGTTTGGGTGCAATTGGATCGTGGTTTGGCCTTCTACAGGAAGCTACAGGACTTTCTACAGGAAGTTCTGTATTTCTACAGGAAACTTCCTGTCGAACGTTTGAGTGGGCTAGAATCAACTACAAGGAGAAATTTGGAGCGTTAAGTCGACTAAGGGGGCATGCAACCACCCTTCTCTATCATTCCCCACTCGCTCCACCTCTTTTCACCACCACAACTCCAATCTGAGCAAGCATACCTGCACATGCAAAGAAAGCTCTGTTTTTCAAATAAGGAAATTGTATTTCTTTTCAATGTCAGAAACAAGGTCTCCCGAGGCTCGAACGCTCACCGGTTAGGCAACCTCAAGACCTTTCACCTGTTCAATAAAAGTCTAATTATGTCAGCATGCACCCCAGGGGGAGAAACAACTACAGGATGTCCTACAGGAATCCTGTAGCAGCTGATCCAACTGGAGTACCTGCCACGAAGACACCAGCAGTTCACAGGATCGGTGCATGCCATGTTCACCACCAGAGGAACGGGTCTCCAAGACTCTCAGCCAGCAGCAGCCAATACAGAGAAGCTCCAGCACCTAACCACAAAGCAGCAACACACAGATCGACATCCATCGTCTTGAACCCTGGATGAAATCACATCCACGGTCACATAGGTAAGTAAATAACCATATTTTGTCCCATAGCATAAACTATACTCTGAATGTGCACAAATTTGAAAATGGGTGGATTGAACAAGGCTGGTTGCCGCTCAACTGGCCACCACAGCCTGTTAAGCGGCCTCGTAGGATCCGAACTAGATTGATTGTGCAGGAAGGATGAACAATCGGCACATGGGAAATGTCCAGTCGGGAAGAAGCGGAGGTATGACAAGATTGGCGGCGGTCACTCCAGTTGGGAGAATTCGACGGTCAGGGGCATGCTGGGATATGATTACGATGACGTCGGCCAACGGACAATCAGGGACAGCTCAACCCCGCGCCATGGATTTCGCAGCAATTCGAAATCGACCGGTGGATTTTTTATGACAAACTGCAATCATTTATAAAACAACCGTTTCCCAGCCGAATGTGCGCCCTCTTCCTCTGCAAGCGATTAACCCGAAGTCTTCTGCCCGATTCAAGCGTCCTGCTGCCGCTCAGACTGGTCCTGCACTGCCGTAAATTCCTCTAGAAGCCAAGAATGAACTCCTACATGAAACTGCACTACAGGAAACGCGACATCCCCAACAGTGCGGACTGTTCACGTCGAGGTGGCGAATTTCAGAGGTAGGCAGAATTTAACCTCCCCATGCAAAGAAAATTTCTTTTCAAAGGTGGTACAATCAATGTAGAAAAGGGGTAGGAAAATTCAAGTGAAATTCTTTCTGGTTTGATATATGCGTTGCTGCTAGAATCGTCGCAGTCATCTGCATGAGCAACTTTCTTCACGCATAAATGAAAATTCCTTCCTGTAGAGGGTGATACCCTGCCGAAACACTGTCAAAACTGCAATTTTTTTTTCCACTGCATGTATAACGGAGACGTAGCTCTGCGCTCCAAGTGGAAATTCTCGAAACCCTTCCTCTGTACATCTGAGCAGGCAAATTCAGCAGGGCAATCGACCAAAGGTCTCTTTTTTTTCGATCTAAGGAAGGAATCCGCTCAAAATTCTCAGACTGAGAGTGCAAACACAGAATTTGATCATGCCAGGCGGGTTCATTCGTAAAGAACCGTCAGACTCAAAGAAGTTACGGGAGACCCCTGAGGTAGTAGAACTGTTCTCCCGTGCACAGTGGATGTCATTTTGTGACAAGCTCCAGGGGCACGATGATGAAATTACAGAAGAATTCCTTCGGTCCCTGGAGCCGAAGTCAAAAACATTGGCCATCGTCAATTTCAAGGGATTATCCCTCAGACTCACACTGCAGCTCATCAGCAGGGTGACTGATCTTCCACTGGGAATCCCGTGGGATAAGGAGGAAAGGAAGCTGGGTAAGAAGGCTAAAGAAGAATTCTTCTTGCCTGAAGAGCAATTCTCAAAGGATAAAAATGAAGTGAGGAAGACTAGCCTGCAGCCGCTCTGGAGTGAAATCAGCCTCCAAATTATGAAGTATATCACTTGCGAGGGGCGGTTTAGTATCATATATGGTTATCACTTTCGGCTGCTCATAGAACTCAGGCACCACATGGACCTCCCCTCGGAGCAGAAATTGAGCATTCCATAATTCCTTTTGCAGTCCATGAGTGAATGTGCCACCAAGCTCAGAGAAGGGACACTAGACCAACTAGCACATCATGGGCTTATAAAGCTCCTCGTGGAAGATGCACTCCACACTTTCACTGTCCCTCTCTCATGGGAGATTTTCCGGAATATGACAAAGGATTATGACATCCGAGTTTTAGCTGAGGAGCTTACTTCCTCTAGCAGTGAAGAGAAGGAGCCTACTCAGGCCGAGAAGAGGACCAAAAGACAGGACACCAAGGGCAAATCTCCCAAGAAGGAGCAAAAAGGAACACCAGTAAAGCAAGCTACCAAAACAAGGGATGATGGGATTGCCCCAACGCCCAGAGAAAAAGGACTACAGAGCAGGGCAGAGCGGACTGAGAAAGTCCAGGATAGTAAGGGCACCCCTAAGGCTACCTCGGCCAGGATGAAAGAAAAAGTTCCCGCAACCAAGCAGGCTACAACTATGCCCTCGATTCCTACAGGAAAACAACAGGGTACCCCTATAGGAAAGCAACAAAGTGCTCCTACAGGGAAGCAACAAAGTGCTCCTACAGGGGAAGCAGCAGAGTGGTCCTACAAGGAGGGAGCAGAGAATTCCTTCAGGGAAACAGCAAGGTCCCTCTATAGGAAAATTGAAAACGGCTTCTACAGGAAGCCAGAAAGCAACCACTACAGGACTTTCTACAAGAAGTCCGAAAGAAGAACAATCGCAGGAGAAATCAGCTGAAATCCTAGCTAGGTAGGCAGCATCTGTGCTGGCCGCGCTAAGTACTCCTCCCAAGCCAAAAGAAAAATGAAACAGGGATACTCCTTTGTATTTCAAAGCAAGAAGGAGTGTGAGAATTAAGACTCGCAGACCCCAGCCTCCATCCAAAGAACCTATCATTATTGTGGATACTCCTACCACGCCAAGGGATAAGTCCCCCTCCAAAGCCTCCATCACTTATGAGAGGGGAAGCCCGAAAACATCTTCATGGAAGGACAGAGTGGAGAAAATGAGCTCACAAGCCTCTCTACAGGATGTTGAGGCCATTCTACAGGAAACTCTGGCTAGGCTCAAGGAAACTAAGCAGATGGAGGAGAAGGCAGTTGAGTCACCACCAAAGGAGGAGGGAGTAGCCAAGTCACCACAAAAGGAGGAGAAACCTGATGTTATTATGGAGCCAAGCCCACAACCCAACTTGGGATCTTATTATAACTTTTTGGAAGCAGGTAGAATTATTCCCCAAAAGTTTACAGTGCCATTGTTTTTAGCACTGGAAGAGGAATGGGTCCGAACCCACACGTGGATGAGGATAGCTAAATCTAAGGGAGTACCGGATATTGGGCCTCTAGATTAAAGGCTCAAGGAAGCACAAAGGGAGCTGGCAAGAGTAAGGCATGTGGAAAGCTCCCAGGAAGCCAAATTGAGAGAAGAAATGAGCTGCTCAGGAAGCAGCTCCAGCTGCAGGAACAAGGTAAAGAAAAGGGCATGGCATCCAAGGATCCCTCAACAGAGCTTCAAGGGGAAGAAGAGATGCAAGTTGATCTTAAGGAATTCAACCAGCAGCTACAGGAAAGGGAACTACAAGCAGATATTGAGGTACAATCACTAAGGAAACAGGTGCAAGAAAAGGAGGCACAACTGGCCTGCATGGCCACTTGGGCAATGGAAGCACGCCAATGTAGGCAACCGGCTAAATCTTATGGCTTGTACCTCCGGGACCAGTGGCTGCATTTCCAAATTAATACATTGGTGCAGAGGGGTATCTCTCATATCCAGAGCCCCCAACAATTCACAGATTTATGTAACACCAGTTCCTCGAAAGATAAGGCCAAGCTCTCTGAGTTTTACCTCCATAACTTGGCCCTTCCAAACATCACTTCGTGGGACCCCAACACAGTTGTAGGGGACATGCAGCTGATGGCAATGACCTCATGGTTAACCCATGAAGAGAAGAGAGCAGCTGAGGTCAGGAATATCATGGACCGGGAGTTACATGGACCACTGCTGATCAGAGCAGAGCCAGGGGACCCCACAGCACTGATATCCGCTCACCAGCACCTAGCAACCAATTCCCAGGGATTACTAGATTACATGGATCGTCAGGACCAGGCCATAGCACACTTCGAGGATATGGAGAGGTTACTTGGGGACAATTGTGTTCATGCTTGCACTCATAGGTGGAACACATTATCCCACAACCTCAAGATTCGAGAATATCACACTCCAACTCGGATGAGGGAGGCCCTGGCATGGGTACCTCTCTACAAGAAGTCTATGAAGAACCTCCAAGCCAGTTGGATAGGCCTCAAGCTAAGTCCACCCTTGCTGTTGGGATTATTAGAGGGAGGATCAGAAGAGGAGGAGCATAAGAAGTGGTAAGAAGTGGAGAGGAAGGCTGAATTTCATGACAGTGTTGAGGACACTACTTCAGAAGCCTGGGATGTGAGAGTGGCCATCAAAGCGATGAAAGATGAGGAGCTGGACTAGTTGCTCAGGGATGAGCAACCCTTTTAGCAGGGGGGTGATGATGAGCCCCAAAATTGGTAACAATTTGGGCTCATTTGGCCTCATTTTCATTGTTCATCCCTTGTTCAAATCCATCATTTTCTATAGTTTATGCATTATTTCTAATATGTTTGTGTCTTTGGTACGAATAAGGGAAGTTACTTTTCCTAGGTGGTTTACATGTGTCTATTTCAGGTTTTTTGACGTATTGGAGCAAAGTCAAAGCAATCATGAGCTATAAGGCAGCCAAGCCTGAAATTAGGACTTGAAGGAGGGATGTCTATGGCATTCAATGACCCTTCCTCGAGATTCTCACCTTCAGCTCCGAGCTCCAAAGACCACTGAGCCGAATCTAGAAGGCAGCCAATCAGCATTTAGAAAGGGGTTGTTTGACTCACAGTTTGACAGCCGAGTTCCACAGATTGAGGAGGCCAGCTAGGTCCCTCGTTATCTATAAATGTTGAGGCCTCGGCCTTCGTAAAAAGACTTTTGAACCTATTGTGTATTTTTTACTCCAGTGCTGCAGTAGCTCTATTTCTTTTGTAGCCATTTTTGGCAAAACTGTTATGACTCTTTTGGAATAATGAGAAGCAGTTTGGTTTCCTAACAAGTCTGAGTTTTTTCCATAGGATCCAAAGCTCTCAGGGTTGGGCCCAACCTGAGAGCCTAGGACCTCCTTTCTATATCATTGTGTTTCTTTACGTATCATTGTTTTTCTCTTTAATGCATTTGAACACCTTGCTGTTAAGTAGATTTTGTTATGATGTTGGGATAGATCAATGTTTATGAATGGTTTTGGTTTAGATGTTTTGGTAGAATAATAACAGCAAGATCTCCAAGAAAAAGAGACAAATACACTCCTGGTTTCACCTCATCCTTATTGGATTTGGGGCTGGAATTGAGGAAACAGTGCTACCTCACAAAAACACTAGTTTGCTGCTTATGAAATCTTTTAGTGTGCTTGTTTTAGTTGCAGAGATTAGTCATGGGTTTGGAAATCTAAAATGTTTCCTTGCATAGATGGTGTACAAGGTTTTCTTCCCAAATAAAGTTGCTTCTCATTTATGTTGATTGATGGATAGATTAGTTTAGGATTTGATCATTTGCAGGTTTTTGTAGAATTGATCAAGGCCCACCATGCAGGGTATCCTCCTCCTTCATCCATCCTCCCAAAGCATCATCTAAGCCTCCTGTTCTTTCTCATAGCTAAGCTGCCCTTTTTCCCATCTATCCTTTGTGTCTACGAAACCTTACCTTCTTGCTCATCATTGCCTTAGTCATCTTCGAGCCAAGTCAGCCTTCCACCGAACCTCCCACCAGTCCTTAGGCCATGTTTAGACCCCTATCCTACCTCTAGATCCATCCATGCACCTTCCCTCACTCATCCACCTCCTAAAAACCGACTTCCAAGTTTCCTGTAGAAGTTCTGAAGTTTCCTGTAGAAGTTCTGAAGTTTCCTATAGAACCCCTGTAGACTTCCTGTAGAAGCTCACAAGTGAGGTTTTCTGATAGCCAAACCTTGTGAGACTCTAGGGAAGAGTGTTAGGGACTCCTTAGATCCTCTATGAGCCTCTCCAACTATTTCCAAGCATTCCTCTTCTTTGATCCACTCCTGCACAATGAAGTACAGTTCAAGCATATGCATGTGAAAATCGACACTTAATCAAGAAAATACAAAAAGATAATTTCTAGAACAAAAGTAGACTAAGACATGTGAATTTTCCCTTTTTGAAGTCAATGGCATCTCATTCAGCAGTTTGTATTCTCATTGTTGCATCAATAGAACTAGCTGGTAGAATTAGGGTTTGCTAGGGTTTGCATTCCTCTTGGCTTTCAGTATCTTTTGTCCACAAGTAGATTAGCCCCGCTTTGAGTTTAAGCTTTCATCATCATTTACAAGCTCTTCTAAAAAGGCTATTAGAATTGGCTAAGCCTTAGCGACTTGTGCCAGCTGACCAAGTGACAGCTGGCGACATTTTTATAATTTTTAGTACTTGTGCATACAGCACCGTCGCTTCCAAGTTTGTTACGAACAACCGGGTTGATAAAAGTAAAGAAGGGAGTCCCAGGAGTTGCAGCATTATCGCTGCAATACTGCAACCCACCACCAACTGATCATAAACTGAGAACTGGAATCTAGGCAACATAACAACATGCCTCTAGAGACAAGGAAACTGATTCATTCAGTTTGAAACAACCTCTAAACTGATGAATCTACCTCTACAAGTAGAAATCCAACATATTTACATCATCATCCATCAATGTTCATCGAATTACATCATATATTTTCCATTAGGAAAGTAAAAAAGTCAAACTAGGGAAAACTGGACGAAAAACAGAGCAAAATTGGGTCAAACTGGCAAATTTTCCTCTATGCGCCGCCCCTGATTCTCTATGCGTAGTGAAACTGTGGAGCTTATTTTGAGGCCCTTCCTGAAGTCCAAATTGAGCTCATGATAGCTCATTGGAAAGCCCTACCTGTCTACTTCCAAAACCAAGTGGAATTTCCAGATTTTCTATCCATTTTCCCCTCCAAAAATCCAATCTCCCAAGACTGCTTCCTGTGTGTCAAAATAGGGGCAGTGAGGTCATTTTTTGAGTGTTTTTGACCTCTTTGAGGGCCAAAAACTTGCCCAACGGCCATGAACAAGCAACCATAATTTTTCATTCTAAATCCATAAATGAAAAGTTTTTGTAATTTGGAGCTCCCTAGCAAAAGCGCGTGCCACGTGGCGCAACGCATAGGGAGGAAAAACCTGTTTTAAAAATTTCTGTGCGTAGTGCCTTTTTGCAGACCCGTTTTGAGGACCTTCCCGTGGTCCAAAGTGGACGTAGTATAGCTCGTTGGAAATATTATTTAGTCTAATTTCCGACCAAACTTGAAATTTTCAATTTGGAGTTCATTTACCCTGTCCAAAGTCAAATCTCCTAAGACTGGTCAAAATGTGCCAAATGAGGCTGCCTCAGGGAAGAGTGCTGTTGTAGTCGGCTTTTGAAGGTCTTCCTCAACTCCACATTGAGCTCATGATAGCTCATTGGAAACATATTTGTGTCTACTTATCATTTGACGCAACAAGAAAGTCATTAACCAACCAAGCTAGGAGAAAACTTGAGTTTGCCAAGGTCATTTCAGAGGTGCATCAATTCTCCCGAGGCGACTGTATTTTTGACATTTCTATAAAAAGATGATACCTGTGTAAAATGTGAATGAGGGTTTTCTTCCTTGGTCTATTTGGGACAAAAACCTCTCTCAATTTTTCTAAATTCATCTTTCCTTGCTCAAAAGCATCATTTGAGTAAAACCTACCCCGATGTGTGGAACAAGGGATTTGTCGAAATGAAGCGAAATGAAGGGGATAAGGGGCTTCTAAATTCTTCAAAAAATTTTGGGAAGTAGGGAGGGATGAGAAATATATCCAAATACAAAACCCTAGTAGCAATCGCCTTTGCAAATTTTGAAGAGATAGGGTTTGCTTTCCTTAACACACTTCACCATGCAATAAATACCATCAAATTTAGATGAAAAACGGTGACAGAAGGTTAAGCTACTTGAACGAGTGATAATCCACAAGTTTCGGGCTTCTCAGCTGTATGTGCCGCGCCTATGCAAATTTGAACTGTAGTTTGAGGACCAGTGCGCCTCGCCGGCGGTATGCGCCGCGCCTCCTGCCCAGTGCGCCGCGCCTCTTGTTTTTTATTGATTTTCTCCAACTTTGCTTTGCTCACCCCAAAATATGCTTGCCTTGTTTCCACTTTGCAAATGAACTATTGAAATGAAGAAATGGCTTATAAACAAGGAGCTTTTAGATTTTTGGCTCATAAAACCCCTTTTTCCAATGGTTTTTGAAATGACTTTATTTTCAAACTCTGCTTTTAGGACTTTTTCACTTCTTTCTGGCTTTGCAATGAACCAATGACTTGAGCTTTGCTTGTTTTGCAGGTGATGGAGCTTCTGGGCTAAGGAAAGATACCAAGGTGCAGATGAAGGAATGTGCAATGAAGAAAACAAATTTTGCATGATTTTTGTGCAATAAAAGCTAAATATTCTGTTTGAAAAACACATTTTCGAACACTTGTCAATGAAATTTATTGATGATGAAACATCCTCATGGCCTGTTCGTAATTATTGGACACTTTGAAGCATTTATTGACAAAACCCTAATGAAACCCTAGACCTACTTGACATTAAAACCCTAAAGACAACCTTTTGCAATTTTTAATGAAAAGAAGACTGTATATGCCTTTTTTTAAGGAAAAAACATGAACTAGCAGGTAAATGACATGAGGGACATGAGGAAGACCACTCTCGTCAGATGATCCATGCGCTTAATGGAATCAGATGACTGGGCGGGACTCCTAAAAATTAAATGCAACAAAAGAGGTTTTGATCTCTGATGGAGGACTGAACAGACTGACTCTAACACAAGGAATCCCACCACTCACGACTATAATTATGGAAGTGTTTCTTCTCCTAGCCTTCCACAACCTACAAGGCTTACATCACAACAATTGGAAGAAAAAAGAGAAAAAGGGCTTTGTTACAATTGTGTAGCAAATGCACTAAAGGTCATAAGTGTGCTGAGAAGAAATTATTTTACATAGAGTATGAAGAGGAGGAAGAAAATGATCAAGAAACATCAAAAGAAGAGGATATACGCCAAGACCTAACCCTAGAGAAATAAGAAATGAATCCGACCATATATTGTAAATCATTGGCAAGAATTACCACTCCTTAAACTCTCAAGATATAAGGACATATCAAGAAGAAAAAGGTTCAAGAAGTGAAAGATCACTTAAAGAAAGAAGAAATGAATCTAACCATATCTTGTAATGCATTGGCCAGAATTACCACTCCTCAAACTATCAAGATAGAAGGACATATCAAGAAGAAAAATGTCCAAGAAGTGAAAGATCACATCAAGCATCAAGAAATGAATCCAACCATATCTTGTAAGGCATTAGAAGAAATTACCACTCCTCAAAATCTCAAGATAGAAGGACATATCAAGAAGAAAAAGTTTCAAGAAGTGAAAGATCATATCAAGAAAGAAGAAAGGAATCCAACCATATCTTTTTATGCATTGGCCATAATTACCACTCCTCAAACTATCAAGATAGAAGGACATATGAAGAAGAAAAATGTTCAAGAAGCGAAAGATCACATCGAGCATCAAGAAATGAATCCGACCATATCTTGTAAAGAATTGGAAGAAATTACCACTCCTCAAACTCTCAAGATAGAAGGACATATCAAGAAGAAAAAGGTTCAAGCAGTGAAATATCACATCGAGCATCAACAACAGGTTCTCCAACTTTTAAAGGATAACGCCACTTTGGTGCAGAATCGAATGAAACAACAAGTAGATCAACATCACAATGACAAAAGTTTTGACGTAGGTGATTGGGTATTTTTATGGCTACATCTCAATCAAGCTATTTATGAGAAGGAAATCTTGGCAATATTACATGCACTTAAGAAATTGTGACCTTACCCAATGGGAAGACACTTCAAGGTAAAACTGGATCATGATAGTCTTAAATACTTTTTAGAACAAATATTATCTTTAGAAGAACAAAAAAAATGGGTCACAAATATGTTGGGTTATGACCTTGACATCATCTACATAAAAGGGAAGAAAATTTTTGTTGTAGATGCACTCTCAAGAAAGGATGAGGATGTGGAAGCATTGTTTTGTGCTATTTCTATTATCGAACCAGATTGGATAAACAAAGCAAGGGATGAATGGAAGAAGGACAAAGAAGTGGGCTACTCATTCAAAAGTTGCAGAATATCCCAAATTCAAACAATATTGTCAGAGCTTGAAGAGGAAGGAAAAATCATATTGGAACCTGGAGCAGTCACAGAAACAAGAACCCGACAGCTACGAAATCGATCAATTTCAGAGTATCTCATCAAGTGGAAGAACTTACCCATTGAATATTCCACATGGGAGGACAAGAATTTTATACAGAAGTATCAAGAACTACTCAAACGTTGAGGACGACACTTTTTGAAGGAGCGGGGCATGTTAGGCCCCTATGCTACTATTGTAACTCCTTATTGTTATTAGTACAACCCCCTTATTATATTGTTGTGCCCATGTAGTCCCCATATTATTATTATTGTGCCCCATAGAAGCCCACTATTGTTATTATTGTGCCCTTCCATTATTATTGTTATGTCGGCTCTGATTATATTATGACCCTTTAGAATCCTATATATAGAAAGGATGTCTTGTCATTTGTATCATCCAAGAATTGTTCATTCGTGTAATGTAAAGGAGGTTTCCCCCTCGAAGAGGCTTATTTCTAAGATGTTGATCTATCTTTTCTATCTTTTTGTGAGCTGGTTTCATAACATACATGCCCATACAAATAATATTGGATCCCCTGCAAATGGCATGCACAACTGCTCATTAAAAGGCTAATCTATGACATTGAAGCACGTTTGTGAATTTGGCTAGATCCACCAGACAAATTCACTGTGGGGTCCCAAGATCAAAGCGGAAATGGCCACGCCAAGTTCTTAAGAAAACACAATAAGACAAACAAACTTAGGATGATCCCAATGCTTAGCTCCTCTCCCTTTTTATAGCTTCGATGGACTTTCTAGATTCCTTTATTTTATTATTTTTCCATGGAAGCGAAGAGAAATACTAGGGGAAAATACCATGGTAAATACCATGGGTAAATTCCATCCATTTTAACCATATGAAAAAAAATAATATTACACCTTATAGCTATAGTAGGCCACAGTGGTGAAGATGCTAGCACTGCGATAGATATAAGGATATGGGGCTCTCGATTTCACATTTTAGTAGAAATAACAAGAGGGAAAAACGTGACATCGATAGCGCTTGAATACCCATTCAACTTAATCCCATTCATTGGAGGGTTTGAAGTCGCCCCACAATGAATGAAATAACTATATGTATCTTTTGCTAAACCCAAGAACAGTATTGATGCAAAACAACATATGAAAATTATTTATCTTCTAGACTTCATGTGAAAACATTGAAAAAAGAGAAACCCCATTAATATGTTCTTATCAGCGAAGTGAGGTGGTCATTAGTTCGAGCAACACAAAGAACTTATTGTCTCCCGAGGTTATTAGTTCCAGGTTGTTATATCTCTTCGAAACTTGGGATCAAACACAATAAATGAAAATTGAGAAAATTCCCATAGAAAAGTGAAAGAAAAAAGTTCTTGCATTTTCCTTTGAGTTATATTGTTGATTCAGAAAAGTCACATCCAAAAGATAATTTTTCACTACGTTTGTCATTGGATTGTTGATTATTACCAATATTAGAAATTTTTAAGAAACACTTAACCATAGCTCATTGAGGTTGTAGCTTGATATAAAGAAGAAAAATATTACCTGAATATGTTATGAAACCAACTCACAAAAAGATAGAAAAGATATATCAACGCCTTAGAATTCAGCCTCTTCGAGGGGGCAACCTACTTTACATTACAGAAATGAACAATTCTTGGATGATACAAATGACAAGACCTCCTTTCTATATATAAGAGTCTAAGGGGTCAAAATATAATCAGAGACGACATAACAATAATAATGTAAGGGCACAATAATAACAATAGTGGGCTTCTGTGGGGCACAATAATAACAATATGGGGACTACATGGGCACAACAATATAATAAGGGGATTGTACTAACAAAAATAAGGGGTTACACTAGTAGTATAGGGACCTAACATGCCCCTCTCCTTCACAAAGTTTTGTTCTCAATGCTTGAGTAATTCTTGATGCTTCTGTGTAAATTCTTGTCCTCCAATGTGGAATCTTCAGCAGGTAAGTTCTTCCACTTGATGAGATACTCTGAAATTGATCTATTTCGTAGCTGTCAATTTCTCGGATCTGTGACTGCTTCTGGTTCCAATATGATTTTTCCTTCCTTGTCAAGTTCTCGCAATATTGTTTGAACTAGGATCCTCCGCAACTTTTTAATGAGTTCCCACTCCTTTAGGCATAGGGATATCTGTAAGGCCTGATGTTTAGAGGAACACTTCTTGGAATCAAATGAATAGCATGATCATGATCATGAATAGGTGGGAGTCCTTTAGGAGTCTCAAATACCTTGGAATGATTGTCCAAAACGTTTTGGAGATCTGGAGAAATACATGATTTCGATGTGGGATCCTCTAGTGGACATAATTGTGAAATTACGCCATGTTGTTCTTTATTTAGAATCTTTGTCATGCTATTAGAGTTGATTGTCTTTCCTAGTTTCCCTTCGATACCCGTCAATTCAACTTCCTTTCCTTCCCAAAAAAATTTCAAGAAAAGTTCTTGAAAATCAAAAGCTATCGTACCCAAAGATTGTAGCCATTGGACTCCTAGTAAAACATTAGCACCACCCATTGGAATGGAAAGCATTGGGCTATTAAATACATATTCTCCCATGGATAGCTTGATATTATGGCACTTTCTAGAGCAATTTATGGTTCCTCGACTTGCAACCATCACTTGACACTCTGGTGCTGGATATAGAAAGCAATTAAATTCCTTGGATATCTTACAATGAATAAAATTATGGGTACTGCTCGAATCAATCAACACTATTAACTTTTTCTTCTTGATATGTCCTTCTATCTTGATAGTTTGAGGAGTGGTAATTTCTTCCAATGCATTACAAGATATGGTCAGATTCATTTCCTGATGCTCGATGTGATCTTTCACTTCTTGAACATTTTTCTTCTTGATATGCCCTTCTATATTGATAGTTTGAGGAGTGGTAATTTCGGCCAATGCATTACAAGATATGGTTAGATTCATTTCTTCTTTCTCGATGTGATCGTTCACTTCTTGAACCTTTTTCTTCTTGATATGTCTTTCTATCTTGAGAGTTTAAGGAGTGGTAATTCTTTCCAATGCTTTACAAGATATGGTTAGAATCATTTCTTCTTTCTCTGTGGTGGGTTCCTAGTGTATATCCTCTTCTTTTGATGTTTCTTGATCCTTTTCTTCCTCATCTTCATAATCTATGTAAAATAATTTCTTCTCAGCACACTTATGACCTTTAGTGTATTTGCTATCAGAATTGTAACAAAGCGCTTTTTCTCTTTTTTCTTCCAATTATTGTGGTGTAAACCCTGTAGGTTGTGGAAGGCTAGGAGAAAAAATACTTCCATAATTATAGTTGTGAGTGGTGGGATTCCTTGTTTCCATAATTTCGCTTTCAATTTTTCTTGCCAACTTGAATGCCTTCTCCAATGAATCAGGTTCCCAAAGACGAACCTCGTGTTGAATGTTATCCTTTAAAGTCCCTATGAAGACATCAACCATTTTCTTCTCTGCAATATCATTTACCCTTATATTCAACTTTTGGAAGTCCTCAATGTGCTCTGCCATTGAACCCTTTTGTTTCAGATTTATCAATTGGCTAAAGAAGGTGTTTCTCTTTATATCCTCATAATGTGCTATCATTTCCTTCGTGAAAATTGACCACGTGACAAGTGGTTTACGAGAACAAAGCCCTTTATACCATAAAAATTGATTCAATTCTAAATAATTAGATGCAATACGTACCTTTTGTAACATTGGTACACCATTTAGATCGAAATATTTCTCCATCTGTAGTATCCAATTTACCAGATCCTTGCCATCAAACTTCCTCATCTCGCTTTTTCTTGATTTTAGGAGCTCGATATTGAAACGATTGTAACTGTATTTTTGGATCTTTAAGTTCTGAAATTTAAGTTTGCAATAGTCCTCGGAGTCCTCTTTCTAACTCTGCAAGTCTGATCACAATTGGATTCCTGAAGAAAGATTTATTCCCAATCTTCCGTGATGACCTAATTATAGACTAGTTTAGTAGAGTGAACTTGTACGACATGCCACATGTCACTATTTCAACCTTAGGTTTTGAAAATTATACCCAAACAAAATACAGTCCATCCTCTTTCTGTAACTTCTTACGAAATTTCAATTTGATGCTCAGAGAGAAAGTTATGATGATTTTCCCAGCTGTTTAGGATTTACTTCGAGAGTCTTCAGAAACCCTGACTTCCTTAGATCATATATCTGAAAATATAGCGAGCCAAGATCTGAAATTTGGACTCAAGGTTTAGAACGATTTCTTCTCAAATGGGTTTTTGTTTTAGCTTCTGAAACTTTGTAGAGAAAACGTTATAGCAAAAATTCCACGATGACCTGTTTTAGATAAAATTCTAGAGCTTGCAAAAACCCTAACTTCCTCATATCATATCTTTGAAAATATAGCGAGGCAAAATCTGAAATTTTAACTCGAGGTTTAGAGCGATTTCATCTCAAATGGGTTTTGTTTGTTACTTTTGAGATGTTGTAGGAAAAAAGCTATAGTGAAAATGCCAAGATGACCTGTTTGGAGCAGCAAAACCCTAGAGTCCAAAGCTTTGATACCAAATGTTATGAAACCAGCTCACAAAAAGATAGAACAGATAGATCAATGCCTTAGAATTTAGCCTCTTCGAGGGGGCAACCTCCTTTACTTTACGCAAATGAACAATTCTTGGATGATACAAATGACAAGACCTCCTTTCTGTATATAGGGGTCAAAATATAATTAGAGCTGACATAACAATAATAATGTAAGGGCACAATAATAACAATAGTGGGCTTCTATGGAGCACAATAATAACAATATGGGGACTACATGGGCACAAAAATATAATAAGGGTATTGCATTAATAACAATAAGGGGTTACACTAGTAGTATAGGGACCTAATAGAATATGTGCGTCGACCCTCTTTATGGAAACTACAAGTCGTGCTAATGCTAGTTTGAGATGGAATAAGATCATCGCATCGCTAACTAGGCCTTTGCCATCCTGTTAGCCATGTATCCTATGCTGCCAATGATCAACACTCTCTTGGAAATTATATGATAATTTCATCACATGGTTAGCCAGGAATTTAACATCCTTCTGCCCTTGTGTCATGCCACCAGTGATCAACATTCTGTTGGGTTTTCTCATGATGTTGGGTTTGGTTTTTCTCATGATGTGGTGCACTTCATGCACTTGACAACTGTCACGGGGTGAATTTCCCGCCAAATATAGTTTATAATTTTACAAAAACATCAATATGCTTCTTTGAAAGTGTGTAGATGGGTCCGTGAGTTGTGAAAATGATTTTTCTGTCCTCGTGTTGTGCCACCAACAATCAACACTTTGCTGGGTTTTCTCATGACATGGTGCACTTGGTGCCGTCATAGGATGATTTACCAGTCAAATAGAATTTAAAATTTTACAAAACATCAAGATGCTTCTTTGAAAGTGTTAAGATGATTTGGGGAGGTGTGAAAACTGACTGGGTAAATTTGTTTTGGAATTGCAACCCTAAACTGCCCAATTTGTGGCCTTAAATTTAGAAGGGGATGACTAGCATTTTCATGAAAATACAAATGTCATCAAAAGGTCACCTTGTGAGGCTGATACTATTTATGCATGAATTATTTGACACACTGTACTACATTTCCAACTTATAATTATAAATCTTTTAACTGCTAAAATATTTTCTTCGTTACTCCCGTCAGTAATGAGATGACAATTTCACCTTGGCAACTTATAATTAAAAATATTTTGAACCCTAAATTAATTACACCGAAGATGTTACTTATATGGAGTTGGTTGGGAAAATACTATTCACTTTAGCCAATTAGAGCCCTTCATTTTCATCCTCCTAGCCAATAATAACCCTTCATTTTCGTCCTCCTTCATCCAAACAATTTTGAACATGTGGAGATAACGATGGAGTGGGTGTCATTGCAATGCATTTTCTCGCTTTCTTTTCATTAATGGCCACCAGCTACTGGCAAGGACAAGACTTTTGCGTCTGTTAGTGAGCCCGAAGCAAGCACAGTGAAAATGTTAGAGGTATTTCAATCGGTCTAAAGTAGAGAGGGTTTTAGTTGTTCACTGGGAGCAGCCTCAATTGCTAGCTACAACACCCAGGGTTCACAACACCAAGTTAATTAATGGAGATAGTGTGTTTTTTTTTCGGCAATTCAAGCAACGAGATGAATTTTTCTTGATTGTTTTGGTTGTTGGTCATGTGAAGGTCTTGTTGAATGGTCACTTATTCTATGTTATAGACTATAGTGTATAGCATCGATCCCACCAGAACCAAGGACATCACTAAGACCCTTTTGGTTGTGATCAACAAACCCTCTTGGATGTGATCAACAAGGCATTCAGCCACATGACCTTGGAGGCGTTGAGATTCATCTTGAAGGAGGAAATTACCTCATCAGTGAACCTCTGCACCATCCAAGTGAGGGGCCAAAATCTTCTGCACCATCTTTGCATCTCTCGTCCCCAAATGAGCACGAATGCAATGTCGTGTGATGCCTATTTCAAGAATGATTAAATATCACCTGCGAGCCAAGAAAAAAGGGGAATGAAAACCAGAATATAAATCAAGCAATTTTGCGGTGAAATTACTTTACTTAAATACTGGATATAAATGAAATAAATCATGAAAAACCCATGATATTGGAAATTGTGTTATAATATGGATAGAAATAGAAGAATTTCGACTGTCAAGGTGTGCTTGCTGAGGGGGTGTTGTCAAGGTGTTCTTGTTGTGGGGTTGCGTGCTTCTATTGTGGCTTGCTGGGAAGGAGTATGTCCATTGGATTCTTTCAATTTATCATCAGAGGATTGTCTATTGTCTGTTTCGAACTGCCTCATGTCCTCGATCATCTTCACCATGTCTTTCATTTTGGGCCTCTGATCAGGCACTATAACAACGCAGGCCATGGAAATCTGGTGCAACTGGACCATCTCTTCTTCTATGTTTTTGTACCTCATTAATTCCATGTCAAAAGCCTCTATGTTTTGGTACCTCATTAATTCCACGTCAAAAACCTTTGTTGTCCACTCCTTGCAAACCACTGATTGTACCCATCTTGGCAGATCGATGCCCTCATCATTGAGAGAGGCTTGGTTGGGAGCCTTGCCTCTTAAGAAGTTCTAGGAGTAGCACACCGAAGTTGTAGACATCGAACCACAGATTGTACCCATCTTGGCAGATCGATGCCCTTGCCATTAAGAGAGGCATGGTTGGGAGCCTTGCCTATGAGAAATTCTAGGAGTAGCACACCGAAGTTGTAGACATTCAGCCAAAGATTTTACCCATCTTGGTAGATCAATGCCCTCATCATTGACAAAGGCCTGGTTGGGATCCTTAGCTCTAATAATTTCTAGCAGTAGCACACCTAAGCTATAGACATCGGATTTCTGTGTGACCTTATGAGTTTCTATGACCTATGGGGATTTGTAACCAGTGATGCGGTTTGTTGCTGCTACTGCACTGAATAATGGAACTAGGCCAAACTCTAAGACGCAACCATCCAAATAAAATGTTAAAAAAACATTGAATGACTTTATGTTTCCATGGTTGAATTTTCCTCTGCCTTCTTCGTGGATGTGGGAGATGCCCCTTGCAGCACCCAAAGAAATCCTCATCCAAAGGTTTTGGCCACACTGAAGATAGGAATCGAACCGTTGAGCTGATTTTTGGCCACACTGAAGATAGTCAAGTTTGAGATGTTGAGATTGGGTATGCTTTCACTCGGTTAATTTTTTTATAATAAGAGACCAGTGAGATGTGTGAGGTTATTTAAGGAAAATGGAATAGACCCATTCAAATGATTGAAGGAAAGATTCAGTTGATTCAAGTGCCCCCATTGAGACATAAATGGAGGAAATGACCTAGAAAACAAGTTATGTTGAAGATAGATGATTCTCAGAGCCTTGGCATTTGCAAGGTCGGAAGACAGAAGACCCATGAGAAAACTTGATCTCAGGGAAATAAATCTGAGCTCCGTGAGACACCCCAGAGTGCTAGGGGGAATCTATCCAAGAAGTCCCATGCCCGACAATCTAACTTCCCATATAGGATCCTTGTTACTATTGCATGTCACTGCAACCCAAGTATAATCTGAGTTATTAGCATTCCAATTCAACCTTTTCCCATGGGGAACCTTGCTAATAAAATCAATAAGGGCATGCTTATCACTCATTAGCTCCCCTTAACCATGACATTTACTAGCACCGACATCAAGAAACCATTCAAAAGATGCCTTAGATTCCCCATCTGCGACCAATACATCATAGCAAGCCAAACATAGAGACACACACTTTCTGATATTCTTCTCTGTCAATCATGCTTATGTAAAATGCCCAACAAACCCACATTGCAGAGAAAAAATTTCCACAGACGGGTAACTTAATTGCATCTCAGCAAAGATATGATCTGGTCCATGACAGGGACTAGCTATAGTTGGCAGTTTGACTTCACGGAACATCGAATTGCCACGTGTTATGATAGTTTCTTCATGGGGCCGCAAATATGAGAAAGAATATATTAAAGTGCAAACCATGGCCCACTTAGACTCCCTTGCCAATAACACCCTAACGTTGATGACACTATGAGATGGATTATGAGCCCGCCAATTTATATTTAGCCTTTTTTTAGAGTAACATTGCCTTAGCAATTGCAGATGCCAGCTATCTCTACTAAGGTCTGAGGTGTAGAGATTAAATACCTGGAGTAGTTAGAAAGTGGATTCTACTCACTAATTCCCTGAGAACCAATATCAATAATTACTATATCTAGCATTTCATGTCCTTTGGCATTATGGTTAGGAACCAAGTAAATTATAGACATTCGATCTATAGAGTTAATTGAACCTTAAAAATCTTGTAATCCTAATTCTTTCAACCATAAAGGTAATTGAATTTACATTCTAAATCTGTTTTCTCAATATATATTGTTGTATAACCACATTGGTACTAGTCTGGTTTGGGACTTAACTATTGTTGGGTGGGAAGTTATACAAGGAAGAGTTCATCCCCAATGCCGAGGATTGTTACACTGCTATCATTCAAAAGGAGAAGAAAATCGCAGCGCATGAAGAAGTGTTCATAATTCCTTCAAAATTGGAGAGGCGGGGCCTATGACTAGTGGAATCTCGTAAGAGGATTCATTGTGTGGCTTAGGAATGGGTCACTAGGCTCTAGGACCTTGAAGGAGATCACTCTCGTGCCTTGGTAGAAATCCGGCCCTAGCAGAACCTTGTGGCGGAAAAAATATAGATAGCTAGGTGTGAAGAGTGCCTCATGGGGCTTGCATTGGAAAGTTTGACAGACCTTATGGGCATCTATTGAACAATGGGCTCTATTGGTGGTGAGATGGTTTTCCCAAATATTTCCTCTAAATTTTATATTCCTTCGGTATACCTTTGCACCTTTAGGGACAATTGCTAATTTATTCGTTATTTTGGTCAGTATGGTAATATAATGAGGTGACAATTTCGCATTGACAACTTATAATTATAAAGTTTTGACCACTAAAGTAATTTATTTGTTACTCTAGTCAGTATGGTAATATAATGACCTGACCATTTTGTGTTACTTATAATGAGGTTACTTATAATTATAAAGGTTTTGACCACTAAAGCAATTTCTTCGTTACTTCGATTAGTATAATGAGGTGACAATTTCGATTGGAAAACTATGAAAATTTTGGCATGATTTTTAAAAAATATGGTAGAAATGGAAATCCAGTTATAGTGGTTTTGCATGCCCTAAGAGTTCTTGATGGTGTTGAATCCATTTCCACCATTAAAAAATATTCAAACACAGTCAGGATTAGATTTTTTGAAAAAAATTGGGTGAAATTATGGTATCTTTAGGCAACGTTGTAGCATTTTCTTAGCCTCCATGCCTTTTTAGACAAAATTTGCAACACAATTTGTGCGTATTTCAGGGAATTTAGTCCTGTAGCTCAAAAGGGAAAACAAAAAGTTTCAGAGCTATAATATGTCTGGAAAAACTCCCTATTGGTTTCTTTGATGGGGTTGAGCAACAACATATATGTGGATGCGACGTACATATTGTGTTATCTCCATAATTCCAAATGGCTACATCTTGAGACTGTGCATGTATTTGGTGACTCAAAAGTCACTATTGGTTGGATTAATGATTGTTCTGCTTTAGCCTCTCCATTATTGTGTACGACACTGAAGAAAAGGTTTAAAATAGTTACTTTTGCACATATATACAAGGAGAAAAACCCACTTGCAGATGCCCTTTCCAAATTTGGCCTCTCCTTACCAATGGGCGAGATTCATTTCAATGTTTTTTATCTGGGTGACCTACAAAGTTGGGGCATGATCCCTTTCACATGAACATACTCTTCTTGTTGTTCAGGAATAAAGTGATAGATTTTATTTTTGTGATGTAGTGCAATATATTTGGCCAATTTTGTTATAATTATCATCAGTTTGAGACATATCCAAATATTAGGTTATAATGCACATGGGATTTTGACTTTGTGGAATATTTTGATATATCTCCATGATGAGAGAAATGTCAACTAGTTTTTTTAATAGAAAATTTGTTGATTTTTCTTCGGGAAAAAAAAAAAAGAAAAACTAAATTTTTTATAACATTTTTTCAAATCGACACTGAATTCTAAATCTACCAAGATCAAGTCTCCTTTCACTCTAAAAGAGGTTTTCATCTCAAGAGATTTGATCCTCTAGGAGCTTGGTAGATCCAGAGTTAAGATGGATTTACCCTAGTTTTATTAATAATTATCATTATTAATTTTTCTTTTTCTTTTTTTGACCGAATCAATATGTTAACAAGACATTACAACATCTCTACATACTCGGTTGAAGGCCACCTATTTAAGAAATTACTTTTAACCATTTATTTTTTGTTAATTCAACCCACATGTAAATGTTTACAAACATTTACACTACTACAACATCTCTCATGGTTTTCTGCTTTTAGATCTAATTTAAAAAGTATAAAATAAAATAATTAAATTATAAATTAGTTATATTTTGAAATGAGTTATGGTTTTTGGAAAAGTGTTGTTGATAAGTCATGGTATTGTAACAAAGTCTATTTACAAATAAATTATATCCATGGTAAAATGGGAGTGAATATTAATGGTTAAAATTTTTCCTATATTGTATGTTTATTGTAAGTATTAAGTTTTAATTTTAAAAATGTTGTAAAATTAAATTTAAATTAAATATTTATAAAAAATAATTGTTGAAATGAGTTATGGTTTTTGGATATATGATATTGATAAGCTATAATATTAGCCATAGTATTGTAAGAAAGTTTATTTGAAATTTAATAATATCCATGTAAATAAGAGTGAACTTTGTAGTTAAAGATATTGTATATTATAAATATTAAAATTTTAACAAGTATTAATTAAAAAAAAAAAAATAAATAACTAATCAATATTTTAATTATATAATAAAAAAAAATAAATATTAATATTTTAATTACCCTACACTAAATTATAGTGTCTTCCACCCAAAAAGCCGCGGTCATCAATATTTTTTTTTCTCCCGTGGAAAAAGTCGTAATTTTATTCATAAGACAAAATTGCATTTTGTAGATGCTAAAAACATATGCCAATGATCTCTTCCTGTTTTCATAGAAACCATAAAAATAAAGGTAAAAATGCTATTCTTTTCTCCCCTTCTTTTTCTCCACCTTTCGCCATCCTCTAGTATTGGGGGTGGCAGTTACAATGGATAGTTGATTTCCGGTTATAAGTGTGGGAGAGTCCTTGTCTGACTCAGATCCTTCTGATCCATGAGTTCTCTTGATGCCAGATATTTCCTTTCCTGTTAAAAGGGAAGCTTGTTGCTACAAAGGATTGCTGGGAGTTTCCTCTTTCTTTGGTGTGCTATTCTGTACTTTTTGTTCATCCCTTTCTGCTTTATATTCTGCAGTCTCTTCTGTGTCTTATTCTTCATCCAATGGATCTGTATGTTGCCATCCTTTAGGCCTCCTCTGTTGCTTCTTGTTCCTTTCGGGATGTTCCTTGCCTATGGGAAAGCACTGAGAAGGTGGCCAGTTTGTAGACATCCACGCCATCGGAACGCTATATTTTCATAATCCAAGGGTTGTATCCACTGTGTATTATTGAAATTCAGTGTTATACTTTCTGGTAGTCCTTGACTGAGATCTACTTCTACACAAATTTTGGCGAAGGTAAATATTCCCCTTGTGATTTTGTCTCCATCAATCTTTAAAAATTTGCCCAAGGTGTTCCCTATGGAAATTAAGACCTTGTGGTGCCAGAAGTGTAATGGAAGGTTGTGCAAACTTACCCAGACTGGCATCCTTGATACCACCATTGTGTTGGCATTGAAATTTGGAAACCAAGTGGTCATGAAGAGCCTTGCGCTACCCGAGAAGCATGGTCCCTTGCTGAGGATATATTCCTTTTCCTGTTTTGTATTAAAGCTTACTATAAAAAACCCCTTGGGGCATAAGTATATTTTGCAGTTTGGTGTCCATGAGGTGTGGATCTAGTGGTGTAGATCATCAGATCTGGGCCAGAACCCATTAAACCTGCATATAACTAAGTGAGAAAAAAGATTTGAATACAAAGCGTTTACCTCAGGCATTGTGATGGTAAGAGCAGGATTCTCAGGTTTTTGTTCAACAATGTAGGGTCCGGGGAGTTCGGGCGTTGTTGCTATTTTGGTCTGCGCTTTCCCCTTGCCTTTGACTGCGTCCTTGAAGGAGCCTGTGTTCTTGGAGCTGGTCCCTGAACATCCCCCCCACAGACGAAGATTGATGATGATGGTCGAGTCTGTAGTTATGTTGTAATCCTATAGCGTGTAATTATCCTGTAAGTTGTGTCCCATGTGGATCAGATTTTGCCCATGTACTAGTATTCCAAGAAGATTCTGAATTTTATATTTTAGATCCTAGATCCTGCTACCCTTCCAAAGCCTCAAGCAATAATGTATGCCTTCCAGTGTTTTGATAAAGAACTATGTGGGATCCATCTCAGTGGTGCATGAATATGTCTTAGGATGACCTCGATCTGTTGTCCAGGTCACCTTGTTCCGAAGAACTAGATCCTCGTCGTTATGCTTATCTATCAGGCCTTCTTCAGAATTTTGGGCCTGTGATATGGGGCAAAGAGGTGTTTTGTCAATTGCTTGCCCCCATATCTGAATCTTTTATGGGCTTCTCGGTCCTCTAAATACCTGGTCTATTAGATCATTTACAGATCTGAGAATATTTCTGCCTTCCGTGGCATGCATTATCACCCCTGATCCATTCAATGTCCATAAAAATACTGAAAATCCAAACTCGGGATTATGGAAAAGGTTTATGAAAGGCGAGTTATCCCTTAACCTAGGGTTTGTGCCGTGTAGGCAGCTTGATCTTGATTTAAAAGCATCGAGATTCCCTTGACCGTGGGCTTGAGCCATCGCAAGATAGATATCTGCGGCATCCCTCATCATCTCCTTCACGTACGCTCCAGCTCTGCGCCCTTTGCTTGTCAAGCCATTAAGATTTCTATCTCTACTGCCCATCGCCGCTTCCCTTACAGTAGTGAGGTTTATCAGATCTAGGATGCTATTTCGGATCCCTCTGAAAATTTCTAGATCCAACATCCTGAGTCGCTTCCCTGGCATTCCCTGCCTTGAATGACTTCATCGATCTATATTGCAACCGCAAAAATGGGGTTTTCCTCAGAGACGGACAAATTGTATGCCACACCCAATCCAGATCCGGGCTTGACCTTGAGTAGGGGCATAATAGCGTTGCATAGGAGCCAACCGCGAGGAGAGGCAACACTCGTTCCGAATCTGTTTGCCAAGCGGGTTTCAGGAACGGAGACAGCTGTCAAGGGCTTAGCTTGTGGCTTTGCTATCTTGGCACTGCGGCCGGGTGCTGTAGCGACTGTGCTTGCGACTGCCATGGTCTCCTACCGAGGGCTAGGGTTTAGCGTCTCAGAGCACTCAAACGCATTCATCAATATTGTAACGTTAACATAGGGTTTACTTTCAATGAGAATGGTTTTGGTACAACGAGATGTGTCATAAGGATTTTATTTTATTTTATTTTATTTATTTATTTATTTTTATATTTTTTATTTATATATTATATATATATATTATATATATATATATATATATATAATATATATATATATATATATAATATATATATATATATATATTTTATTTTTATTTTTTATATTTTATTTTTTTTCGGAGTTTGAATCATATTGAGAATGAGATTTCTTTTTAAAATCTTGGTTTGGTTCATATTATGAAAGATTTTCTTTTTTTTTAATATTAGCATTTTTTATTAGTTGAGAATTCTTCTTGATTTGATTCATATTAAGAATGAGATTTCTTATTGCGGTAGTGGTTTGGTTTAAATTAAGAAATGATTTTTTTTGTGATATTTTTTTGTGATTATGATAATTTAATTTTAACGAGTGTAGATTTATTTTAAATTGGGAAAGCTTAGAGGGATTTAATTTTTTCATGTGCATTTTTTTAATGAATTGACATTACTCAAATGCTTTATATAGTTATTATAATTTTTTAATTTTTATATTTTTTAAAATTTTTATTTTCGTTGAGATGAACACAATTTCAACTTTAATGATAGATGGACACCTTACACAGCATAGTAGGTCGTAAAATGAGCCTTTCCACTCAAAAATAATACCAGCATAGATCCATCTTAAATACGGATCTAACATGAGCCAAGAGGGATCCAATTTCTTCACGTGCAAAATTTGTTATGAACTGACATTATTTAAATATTTTGTGTAATTTTTATTTTTATTTTTTAATTTATATTTGGACTTACATGAACAAAATTTCAACTTTGATAATGAATAAATAGAATTACACATCACACTGGGTTGTAGAATGAGCCTCTTTGCTCAATAACCCTTTGAGCAATTTAAATTTAGATTAAACCTTTTTTTCGGGAAAAAAATTATCATAACATATTTTGGAAAAAATCACATAAGAGAGATTCACATCGACGCGTTTTGAACCAGCCAGTGTGGTTCATCTTCAAGACAAGATGAGGAATCAGCCATTTAGATAAATAGATGTACAGAGATGCTAACTAGCCATTAGGGATAACAACTAGATTGACTGAGAGTAGGAAATAAAAAAAGTTAATGACCAAAAAAGAAGGGAAAGAAATAAAATGGTTATTATTATTATTTTTAGATAAATTAATGATGTAAAAAATTATAATTTAGAAAAAAATTATTGTTTTGGTGCATAGTGACGTAAGATTGTGTGTACGATAACACGGTTACTAGTTTGATTCATAGATATATTTTGAACCATGAAATTATTTATCAAGAAAGAGATTAAACATCACCATCAAATTCATCAAAATATGAAAATGCATCATGTTGAATAAATTTAAACCATATTTTTGGCACCAATAAGTAGAATTCAGGCAACGAAGAGTCATCAATACAAATCACTCCTCTTGCTCTGTCGTTTTTGCAGGCATAACGTAAGTGTTGTTCTTCATCTTCGCATGCCGACATTTCTTATATAAAAATATAAATTGCGACTGAGGAGACTAATCAAGAGAGTTGGGGTGTGCTAAGATAAAACTAGAAATTGTACCAAGAGGTACAAAGGAATTCATCAAGAGAGTTGGGGTGTGCTAAGATAAAATTAGTAATTGTACCAAGAGGTACAAAGGAATGCTAATAGGAGGAGGGAATGTGGAAAGAAATAATCAAATGAAATATATGGATAATGAAATAAAATCAAAATTTGAGTTTTTATATATCCTCTAAAGAATGTAGCAGGAGGCTAAATTTACGAAGAAAGTTGCACTAACATAAATATCCTGGAACAATGGAAATCCTTGTAGGCAGAAGGTAACATAGCAGAAGAGTTCAATTTCTTTGGGAGTTTTTATAATGGCATGAAATAAGTTATGAACATAAATAAGAGTGCATAAGGGTTGGGTGGAGACATTCAACTTCGTTTAAAGTTTATGTTTTAATAGAAAGGGTGAAAAGGAAATGACGATATTTGATCTAGGTGGAGAGGTCTCTAACGGATTTTGGCTTGCTTGAAAGAAGGTGAAGGTCCTTTGTTGTTACACCCAAGAGTTCAGTTGCAATCATAAAAAAATAATGAAATTTTCCAAATGGCCATTACGATCATGTAATTCAAGACGAAATACATATCGTTAGTCACATTCAAAGAAGGCACCATTGCATTTCTTGTAATGCCACATGTTGTGGGATTGTTGGACAACATTTTTCATGCATTGCGTTCCATCAATGCTAAGGGGGCATGCAAGGAAGTAAAAATGTTCCATGTTAATTGTTGTAACAGTATCACAAATGACAATATTGTAGGAAATCCTGTAGATTCACAAGCTAATGCAATTTGCTAAAGCAAGAGACAAGAATCTACTTCTACTCTTTATAACGAAAGCCCATAAATGTCAAGAAAATAATAATCAATAGAGGAAGAAAATCAAAGGCACATAACACAATAAATATCCGGGGAAAGCCACAACTCAAAACCCCACTATCTGTTTTGTATTAATTTGGAAAATCAAGATGAAATTTAAATGCTTGTTCTCTCTAGAACAATCCCAACACTCAGCAAATTCAATCTCCAACTCATAAGCAAGCTCAAGGCCAAAGCTTAGCCTCTTCATAAGCTCTCCAAGTCTCTATTTCAATGCATAATTCCTATGGAGGATAGCTTGTATTTAAAGGGAAATAAAACCTCTAAAAATTGCGCAATCCCTCGAGCGTCAGTTCCTGAATGCATGCACTATCTGTGCAACTCAGAAAAATCTAAAATGGGTCTTTCTCATAATTGACACGCATGAGTTTTCTAATGAGTAAATATTCAGTTAACTAGAGTAGCACTGGTGGAGTTCATTAGTGTCACCACTGACTGTTATGTCACTATTAGTTCTCTCAATCAGTTTGAGAACTAATTTAATTGAACTGACTCATGAAACTGAGTCTTCTATTTTACAAGTCACAATTAACTCACACTGGACTCCTACAAAGTAGGGAGAACATACATATGACTGCAGAAAGACTTCCAACTCGAATTTCCTAAGTTAAGTAAGTTTAATAAACTTAATTAACTAATTTTAAGTTGCTATGAGAATAGAATTCGAATTCAATTCACACTTTAATTCAAGGACAAATTAAACTGGATTTTCTTGTCGCCATTTCTCAACATTCAACGTCATTTAAAGTGTATGTTTTAATAGAAAGGGTGAAAAGGAAATGACAATATTTGATCTAGGTGGAGAGTTCTCTAACGGATGTTGGCCTACTTGAAAGGAGGTGAAGGTTCTTTGTTGTTACACCCAAGAGTTCAGTTGCAATCATAAAAAACAATGACATTTTCTAGATGGCCATTATGGTCATGCAATTCAAGACGAAATACATATCGGTAATAACATTCAAAGAAGGCACCATTGCATTTCGTGTAATGCCACATGTTGTGGGATTGTTGGACAACCTTTTTCATGCATTGCATCCCATCAATGCTAAGGGGGCATGCAAGGAAGTAAAAATCTTCTCGGTTAATTGTTGTAGCAGTAGCACGAACGACAATACACAAAGCTTTATCGAAGCATAACAAGTTCAAAGTTTGTTTTTGTCGTGAAGGGCCTATTAGAGACTCCTGCATATTTTCAACTCAGTGAAGACAAGGATGTATTTAAACCTATTTCCCGAAACCATTGTTTGATTTGGTGTGTTTCAGAAATATCTAGGTTTTTAAGAGGGAAAGTGGTGCGGATAGTTCCAATAGTCCTTCCTTTGAACTCGATGACACAACCTCATTTGATTATAAGGACTGGAGTGATTACTAAGGTGTGAAGGTAAGAATTTTCATCCCCTTCAGTAAGGCATTGTGTGCCCCATAAGGTGACATTGATGCTACAACCTAATATGCCACGCAAACTGAGAGTTTTTTTGGGAGTTTCCAAGCCACGATGTTGATGTATGATGGATGTAGGAGAAGTCAAGCTAACAACACCAACAATGCCAACAATAGTGAGTTGATAGTTGCAATGTTGGGTGAATTTTTTGGTTTGAAATGAAAGCAATGGGAAGGAACCAATTGATCATCATGTATGCACTGAGACATGGTTGATGTGAAGAAAATTAGGATTTTGAAAGTGTTATTCAGATGATTGTAGCTAGGATTATGATTAGGAAGAAAAACCTTATACTTCAGTGGTTACTTACTTGCCGATGGAAATTTTCCATTGTAACATTTTGTTATTCCTAGAATAATATGAATGATGGGAAATTACACAGGTAAATAACCAAATGACCAAAGAATTTATACAATTCCTTATTTAATTCTTTGAGTATTGAATAAATTGTTGGTTTATTACATTGCCATACAGGGTAGGGAAAATTGTGGAGACAAAATGCATAAGTTCTTAGACTGTTTCTTTTACTAATTGGGTCAATAGAATTTAGAGGACAACTTCAAAGACCTAGACAAAAAATTGACAAACCAAATATTTCCCAGGGGAGCCTGGAGCCACTATTGAGTTTCGAAATGATGATTACATATCTCATTGGCTTGCCTATGTCCAAATCTTCTCTTCTCGACAAAAAAGACTATTGCAATAGAAGCCATGTCAATTCGGGTAGGTGCTCTTGATATGGAGGTTTTAAAGGTTGGTTTGAAGGATTTTGATTACAGTAATTCCAAGGATGTCTATATAGTTTTGGTCTAGTATTTTGGAACCAAAGGAGAGGTATGGGATTAATTTGATATTGTCAGGAATGCACATGCCAATGGTTTTAAGGTTTTCATGGCCACATTTTTTAGCTTTGACGATATCAAAGTCTTCAAGGGAGTTGAGAGTGGATATGGCTATTGGATCTTCTTCTAGGTTTAGGTTTTTGATGGCACTTGGAGTATCATGCCAATTTTCTAGATACTTCACAAGAGTATAAGAGAAGCATGCCCAGGAGGATTTTAAGAGTGAGTGTGGAGTCAAATGATAAACCAAATCTTCGGATCTGGTATGTGAGACTGCTTCTCAACTGCCTTCATTGGTCATTCTTGGAATTTTTTGTGATGACCATGTTAGAACCGTTGGTAGTGAAGCTGACATCTTGCATTGTTTAGAGTGCCAAGAGTTGCAAACCCTAGTCATCAACATGGTTAAATTTTCCTTTTACTAGTTTCAAGAATTAAGTTCATTGTGCTCTTAGCCATTTTGATTAGCATTATTTTTTTTACCCTTTACCTTAGACATTGAAGTAAAAAGGTCGTCATCTTAAACAAATCTCCTCCTGACTCTAAATAATGAGAGTCTTGTTTCCATTCTCATATATTTCCTATCACAAATGAAGCAATAACCTCACACATGCATAATGGTGGTCCTCATGTCTATCCGGCTTCTCCAAACCAAAGTAACATAATAAGGAAAGGGAGTCAAGATGCATCAATACTTGGACTTCTCTTTGTGGTAATGCCTAAACCAATAATTATAACCCATATATTCATATGTCATTAAATAAATATCTGAGTACATTCAAGGGCACATGGTATTATGCTCACCTATAGAAGAATGCTTATTATTTATTTATTTATTTCTCTTTAATAAATTATGGTGATGATGATGTTGTTTCTATCTATTGAGACCAACTTTGAATTATCATACCTTAAGAAAAATGATAAAATTTAGTTGGTTTGCTTAAAATGTTACTTCTATACTAAAAAAGATTGGATAGAAGATTTTCTAAATTTCCATAATTTCGATGAGTTAGCAGAGTAAGAAGGTTGATTATGTTATAGATATTACGAAATTGAGATTTAATGAGGAAATACATATGGAATTTTAAGTGAAAATTCTTTAAATCTTCCGCCTTTGTAGTATCACAAATATGACAAATTCTTTTATTTCATGGTGTTCTAGGGATAATCTATCACATTATTTGATTATGAAGCTTGTAAGGGTTTATACTCATTTCAAGAATGTCGATTTTCTTTCTTAAGTTACCATAAATAAAAAGATACTTTTGATCTTTTACATTGGGGTCAATCACCTCTTTACAAGATATTTATTTTCTCTTATCCTCTATTTTTTATCCCACCACAATTTCTCATTAAACTTGAATTTGATAATATGTTCAATGGTATAATTATTTGTAAAATGATCTCCTTTCCTTTCCAATGATTTAGCCAACTCTTAACATATTTATGCCAAACCCTGTTAATTCACAAGTGATTGTTATTAGAGTTTGAAACAATCTTATGAATAATTGAATCTTTCATGTTAGTTTTTCCATGCATGTATATTAGGTACTTAGTCATAGTCATATTGTCAATAAGGGAAAGACTAGCTCTTATGATGAGTATATGACATGGTGTATTGCTTTTAATTTTATGATTAAATCATAAAGAACACCTAGATTTGTTTGATATTCCTCTATAATTCTATTGCAACCTCAAACTTTATACACATCCAACAAATAAGTGTGACTAAAATCTCAATATAAGTGTTTTTTTTTTCCACACTCAAAAGTCCATTTATTTAATTGTTTTCAGAACCAAATTAGGATTCTCATATTTTATTATCTTTTGTTTAAAGTTATAATTATAGTTAAATTTGTGTGAAACATAGATTTTAAAATATTTGAATGAATTGATCTTCTCTCAAGTATTATCAGCGTATGTAAAAAAGTTAGTATTAAAAATTATTTTAAATTAGACAATTGTTAAAAATTCAAAAAATATATCATATCTAAATTATGTA
>APFE030550178.1:0-17641 GCA_000404065.3 Pinus taeda | reverse complement strand
GAGGACAGAGCTGCACGGACACGTCATTCAGCAGTTATAACAAAGCATTCAACCGACTCAGTGAGCTCCAAAGGTCGGAATCTTCTGACAGGAGTAAAGAGCATTTACGTTGTATTAAAGGCTGTAATAACTTCTTATCTACTATTTCTGTACGAGTTAATAAAGATATTTTATTTCTCAGATGACTCAATGCCTGAGATATTTTGTTTAAAACACTTCTATATATTCCCCGTCGCATGAGATAACAAAGACAAACCTTAAAGAGAGAGCCCTCTCTGATTACAGTTGGGCTAGAAGCTGTAATCCAAAGATTGGTTAGTGGTTACCCCGGCTGTATTCCCTTGGGAGTCAAAGGGAACAACCTGGGTGTTAACAGACTCAATACTGCAACTCTAATAAAATAGCCTTCAGACCTTCATGAAGGTCTACTATCAGCCTTTGTAGACCCTTATCAGTTGATTTATCCACTTACATGCTTAGATAACAATCCTAAATTAGTGTTCGAACATATCTACTTATGGTATTTAGTAAATATAACGGAATTCATCTTAGTCTTCATGAAAGTATTTAAAATGCATTTCATACATTTATTAAGACTTATTCAAGAGAATCACACATCATTAGATCAATATTTCATAAACACATTATTCATCCACAACATATATCGTAAATAGAAGAAAATAGAGATAAACGTATATACATAGGATTTCTTCGGTAACTTTGTTTATTTATCTTCAATTCATCTTTACAGAATCAAAACTACCCTGCGCACTCAGCTGCGGACTCTACCTAGGCCTTTGTGCACTCAGTTGTAGAGTCTTTCTCTCCTATCTGTCCCACTTCTTTTTTCTATCAATTCTCTTCTATTGACCCAATACATCTCATATTATTCCTTAGAATCTCTAATACACACCTATTTATAGCCTTTTACATACAATCCCATGGTCCGCGTACCATGGGTCGATCTCAAAACAACTCAAATTTTACATAAAAAAGGGGCTAAAACCCCTGTGACTTCTAATCATCTACGTGCTCCGCATCCACAAATCATGGAGACTTTACATTATTTACAAAAAATACATCAAAAATTGGGTTATCTTAACCCCAAAACTGACCCAGGGGACCCCATCCCAACATAATTGATGTTAAGAAGAAAAATAAAATTATTTTTTAAAATGCTTGTCTCATGGGTTTCATGAGCAAGGAATTTTATTTTTAGTAATGGATCCCATTGAGAGTCGTTAGGATTGGTCAAAAAATCAAAGAGAGTTAATGTCATATATGAAGGACACTTCTTGCACATATTACATTTTTTTATCAATCATTAAATTTATAAGGAGGCCCTCCAAGATGAAGAAAAATATCCTCCTACGAGTCAACTACAAGATGGAATAAATAATCTTCACCAAAAGATATGTCGGCTCACCCTCTCTCAAGTTGGCTTATTATGGAGGCTCTAACAACTATAAATAGGGAAACTTGACCTCAAATCAAAAACAAAAATTTGGTGAAGGAGGTTTGAAATCAAGGTGTGAAAATATCACTTAGAGGAGAGTCTAATCATCAACAAAGAAGGGAAGGAAGGAGAATGAAATCCTCTGTATCATTTGGTTTTATGTTTGTGTCTAATTGACCTCACGGAAGTAAAGGGACTATGTCTATTGCCAAAAAGAAGGAAATTTTGCAGTCTTATTGGAAGGTTAAGTCAAGGAGGAAGAAAGGGTATATTACAACCTGAGTTATGAAGGAAGATACATCCTACTAAAAATAAGGAAAAAAAGTCATCGGATAAGGTCATATGCATGATTTAGGGTTTTGGAATTATGGTAAAATATTGCAGACTTAATTCAAGGAGGTCAAAATAAGTGAAGGTATGATGCAGAAGAAAGCCGAGGTTGAGGACAAGTTGAGAAGGAGGAAGGAAGGTTGACTATCATTGACTAAGGATCTCATCAAGGAAGCTTTGCATATTGGTATTTGAGTGGAAAGTAGGTCAAGGGTATTAGTCTTGGTATTCATCAATTGAAGTCTCTATAAGAAGAATAATTTGGTTGGGTTTTCCTCTGAGGTCGAAGAGGTTTTAGCCCTGGCTGATATCCTATATTTTGTATCCCTTATCTCTTTATCATTTGTGCTTTGATAGTTGTTTTATGAAGAATAACACTATAATAAAATAATTAAAACAATATCATAGTCTAAGAAGTAAAAATCATTCATAAGCAGTTATCAATAGTGAATAAATCACATAATATTAATGCCCTATATTTCTCAACATGGTTTCAGAGCTAAGGTGACTAAGTCAAGGAAGGGAATCCTATGAAGGGACACTCATTGATCAAACCTCGACGAAGGCATCGAAACAAATATCATCTTGAAGCCAAGATCTACAAAGTAAGCATCATAACCCTAGATCAAAGAAGAAATCTACACCAAAATAAGTCTTGGGATCATCATCAAGAAAAAAAGTCCAAAACCCTACATTTAATCAAGTTGAAGAGTTCTACAAATCAAGGTAAGCTTGAAGTTTATTCATCCAAGAGAAGAAATTCAAGGTCAAGACCATATCATCACCCATCAAATAAGAATTCCCGGGATCCACTCTCAATCATTTTCAAGTTGAAGTATCTTAAAAACTATTCATCCAAAAGAAGCTAGATTGAAAGAGTTGTCATCAAGATTCTAAGGCAATCTCTCTCCCATTGAAGCAATATCCTTGCCATTTAATAAATAATCAACAGTTCATCATTGATCTTCATCAACAAATACTCCATCATAAAAGGATCCAAGGGATATCCCTCTCTATGGGATCAATAATCATTATTGAAGGAAATTATCCTCATCAAGGAGAATTTTTATTCTCTATATCATCATCAACATCAAAGAAACAACAAGAAGAAGTAGCATCATATCAAGTAATTATATATTTATGTCCACGTCTAAATTTGTCGAAATGTCATTTTGCTAGGAAAGCAACAAATTGGTTGGGCCTTCAAACTATCTTGCAAGGAAGAAAAGGACAAATTTGAATCTTATTGAAAATGAAGTTATGTAACATTTCAAAGGGTCTATCACAAAACCAGGAAAGGAATATGCTCAAGGTATTGCAAATTGCATGAAAGAGGAATTTAGGTCTCAAAGGATTGTTATAAAATCCATCAAGAATCCCTTCATCCCATAGGTATCCAAACTCGAAACTTCAAAATAAATACATGAGAAACTAGTATAATTGTATTCCATAAGCAGTGCTCCAGAAGTAATCTCATTAATTAAATAACTCTACAAGTTGAATATGTCAAGGGAATGTGGAATATCCTCCTATGTTATAAGGATATATGAAATGCGAGATCAACTACAAGATCTGGGAGAATTCATGTCTGAAAAGGAAATGACTACAGTTGTACTAAATGCACTACCGGAGGAATGGGGTAACTTTAATTCAAGTATTTATGGAAATAAAGAAGCTAATCCATTCTAGGATCTATGGTCACTGTGCAAGATCAAAGAATCTAGACTAAATTCCAAATCTGAGAAACAGAGCACAAATGAATCCTTATAGTATATACCTGAAATTAAAAGACCCAAAGAACTTAACCGCCTTTCCTCTGAAGCTAAGAAGTTGTTTACGCAGTAGTGGATGATCCAATTGCCTCCTTATATAACATGATTGACTTTGCACATACTCACTTACATGACAGACATGTCACAGGTACACGCACAAGCACACAGACTGAGATGCCCAAGTACATATACCAGACCCACAAGACATGCTTAAACATACTCGATCGGACCACACAGACACATCCGACGAGAGTAGAGGTTCATGACAAGGAAGAAGTAAATGAGAAATTTTTGCGACCTTCGATACATATATGTAGGGTTTCTCTCAACGGATATATTGGCCTCCTTTTTTGAATAACAGTTTCAGAGGCAAATCTGTCTCTTCCACAAATGGGAGAGGTGGTCTTTTTAAAAAGGTAGGCATAAAACAATCATGTTTTTCTTTCTTTTAATTTCGATTCATGATTTCGGTTTTAAGTTTCTTTAATCAGTGTGTTTTACTATATTTGATTTAACCATTACTTTTCTAAATTTAGAATAAGTTTCACATGCCCTAGGTAGAATCTAATGATGAAGTAACCGACATCAAAATTAGAAATGGAATTGTCAGACTGATACCGGTTAGCTAGTGTAACATTTATTTAACGGATATATCGACCTCTTTTCTTGAATAACCGTTCCACGCAAATCTCCTATTTCTTCCACAGATGAGTGAAAAATTTAAAAATTAATGTTACTATCTTTTAGCTATGTTGTGTTCATTATTGTTAACTATTTTTTACTAGCTGTTTTTGAATAATAAAAGCATTATATGGATATCCTTGGAAATTTTCCAAACAGTGTATATAGGGTTTCTTATAACGGTTATATTGGCCTCCTTGATTGAATCACTGTTTATTTTATTTAACTGATTAATCATTTCATATATATACAACCTATTTCAACAGATATATGGGCCTCCTTTATTGAACAACCATTTTCAAAATATTTAAGATTGGTCTATCCACTGTATTAAAAAAAATGTTTGCATGTTTTTTTTTTTAATTTAGATTTATGTTTTTTTAGTATTTATTTTAACTCCTGCATTTTATTATTTTACTATGTTATCTAATTTATTTTAGTTTCTGCATTTTACCATGTCGTTTCTATTAATTTTGATTTACTATTACTTTTTCAATTTTAGAACAATAATCCAAATTGCTTAACACAATGTGAGTGACAATTCTTTAAAACAATAGAGAGTGACTCCATTAAAAAATAAAATACCAATTCCCTAATATGTTGGTCTCCATTCCTTATTGAATTGAATAACTCATATAGTGATTCCACTAATTGGGATTTGATTCCATGATATATGGGATTTGATCCCATAGCATAACATATGGAGTTCAACTTGTTTATCAAAGGCTGATAAAGTGGATGATAGGGTAAGCATGATTATGCATTGGTACAAATCAATTTTTTTTTTTTTAATAGAACTCTCAACTAAATGAGCATCAATGAAACAAGTAATTGTTACATGATTAGTAATTCAATGTAAGGGGAATTTATTTTCAAATCTAATAGATATGATGTCAAATAATAATTTTATTGCAATAAATCTATTACTCATCCAAGGTAAAGTTATGGTATATATGAGTAGTTAGAATACATTATCCAATGGTAACTTGGCAAATGGATATTGTATGAGTAATCATTTAAATGGGATGTTTTTCTTAAGGGCTATATAAAAAAAAAAAAAAAATCTATGTAATTTTCTTTCATATGGATATGAATTTATGATCATTTTGAATATTCATTTAATGAGGATAACAAAGGATGTCAAGGAACCCTTGAAACCTAATGCTTTAATAAATATATGATAGGATGTAATAATATTTTGAACTCTTGATCCTAAATATTAATATGAAGGTGTATCCATGGAAGATACCCCTCAATCTGTGAAGAAAGTCATGCTCATAACAATCAAGGAAATATCATTTAGGTGTGTGAAAATAAATGCACCATTTGCATAATATGAGTATTAATGGAAGCCATCTAGAAAGCTTTTCCTCAAATCCATGAAAAACATATTAAATATATTTATAGTGTAGAGAAGTCAATACGCAAGGAAGATTTAAAAACTTTAATGATATAGAAGTAGATCGTGAAGAGAAAAAATATGACAAAGTGTATGCCATTTATTCTTGTGGTGTTGTTATGTGATTTGATATTGTATCTAATATAAAATATTGTATTCATACGGGTATTGACAAATTATAATATTAGTTATTAACTACTTTCAACAATGAATGATGGTTCTCAATGTTATAGGATGATTTATTATGGCTAGAAAGTTATTTACTTATTATAAAATCAAAAAGAAATTTTGTCCTTCTATCTTGGGGAGGTGTAAAGTGACATGACTAAAGTGACATGACTATATAACTATATAACTAAAGTGACATGACTATATAACTAATAATAATAGGTTTTCATCACTAGTAATTGATATTGTTTTCTTAGTTAAATATGTTAATTTAAAAGTTGTGCACATTCTCTCTTATTGTCAACATTTAATTCTAGTTTTAAGATTTGTATAACAATGGGAATAGGTTGACCATATTGAGTTATGCATAAAATATTTTTCTCATAATGTTAGATCTTAATATTTTCGATTGTATTTAGATTTATTGATAAATAAGATATATGATTCTTTATCCTATTTCTATTCACAAACAATATTAATATTAATGTTGTCTTGTCCATGTGGAGAAACTATCAACCCAACCAAGAAGCTCCATAATTGATTACATTCGCATTTTGAATTCCCTTAATATAGTATTCATTAGGCAAATTAGGTTACCTATCTAGTTATTATAAAATTAATTTCCATTCAATTGCCAAATCAAAAGTAATCCTAGATTTTAAAATAGTTATGTTTCTTCCATTGTTAGTTTATGCATAAACATGTAATAGAGCTAGAATATCTTGATATCGTGGCTTCAATTCTTGGTAAAACCAATAACTGATGGTTTTGACATATGTATGATTTGAGTTTGAGTAAAAAATTGAAGCCTGCTTGTATGAATTGAAATTACAAGATTGCCCCCATCATTGCAAGAAGCCAAATATTATGGTTCTCTCAACAATCCCACAAGGGAATTTTGTCCCCAAGCCAAAACTCTTATTAGAACCTAATATGGCACACCCATTAATGAGTATCATTTCAAATTCTTCTCATTCAAAAGCATGCATGTAAAATTTAAAAGTTCATTGAAACCTTGGCTTCGTTAACTGTTGACCATCATTAGAAGTAGAAATCCTTATGATACTTGTTTGAAGATTAGTTGTGCTATAGCTTAGAGATACACCCTTCTTAACATAAAAATATCATGTGACCTTACATGTGAAAAGTATTACAATGAGAAAAGGAACACATGTACAATGCCATTAGTAATCTCATAATTGAATTAAAAGAAATGGCACAATGCAAAAAACATTGAATAGAGAAAGAAACTTTATGTCCAAGGGTGAAAACCTTATCCATTTATACTCTTAGAAAATAAACTACCTTCTTTTACACTCTTAACATCAAACATATTAAACCATGGTGAAATCATAGTGTAGTTGATCAACATAGAGAGAGAAGAAAGAGTCCACACAAAAAGAAGGTATTGAATAAAATTTTTATGATGTACGCCCTATCACCTCCCTTCACTTGTTTTAATAGAATTTATTCACATTGTTGAAATATATTCTTCTTAACAAAACTCCAAAATACCCCATCATAATCCTAGGTGTTTGATCAAAGATTGATATAAATCATAAACCTTTCATATGGGAGAATTTTTTTTTTCCTAGGTGGGTGGGACTACACATGGGTTTTTAACTAATGAACTTAACATCAAGGAGTGCCTTAAAAGTACACCCAATAAACATATATTCAAAATCCCTCTAGGGTGGTGTTGTACTATGTAACAACCCCCCCCCCCCCATTTATACAAGTAATAGTAATTAATATTTGACATATAAATAAATGCAAACTCTACAAATTTTCCTTAAAAACCTTAAAAAAGGAACTCATGGTTGAAGCTCTTATCACAAATTGCATCTCAAAGTTGTCCATGTAACAATTGTTAACATTCCATCGAAAATCCCGAAATGCAATATGTGATGAGGTCCCCACTATGATTTTCTGATCACCACACTTTAATAACACACGATCACACTTTGAAAATCAAAAATTTATGGAGCATGCCATTGTGTCAACCCTTAAGAATTTGCGAAATGTGATATTGCGATTCTTGCAATCACATTTCTCATTAACTTCGAATAATGTTATATTGAAAAGTTTGAAAGTTGTGTTGCGCAAATAAAGTGTGAAGCGTGGAGAAGTTACTGAGATTTAATGTAATAATGAGTGTCTTGATAGAGTAACTAATTCCTCAAGGAGAGGAATTGATGTTTTCAAGTTATTTCTAGTTAACACTGAAATCTCATGTAAAATCTTCCCACGATTCAAAGTCATTTCAAAGAACTCTCTTCCTTAATTTCCCTCCATTATGTGTGCTAATATATCTCTTTCATTTCAAGCAAGCCTCAAGAGAAATATGATCGCGAAGGTAATGAAAAATCAAAAGAAGTAGAGAATTACAGAGTCTATTATATCAGAGATGTCGCCTATATTCCTTGATGAGGAGTGACGGCATGGGAAGTCATATACAACAGACTTGAAGATAAGCGTCCTAAAATTACTATCATAGAGGCAAAAAATGACTCAATAAAACAGGTGGGGGTCCAATCCAAAGATGTTGCTTACTCCTTCCCTCCCAAAATAGGAGCAAGAGCGAGAATTCTCCCATACACTCATATGATTAGATGGGTGGTCAAAAATCTCAATACTGAAGACATGCAATTCATGAAATCGAAGATGGAGCTAATGGGGTCCTTCAAAGCTGAAGACCTAAATAAAATGTATCATATACCTTACCCTCAAGAAATATATGATAAAACATACGTAGCCAACTTCGCGAAGAAAATTGAAGAACCTTTCAAGATGATCCACGGTTGGAGGGTCTTAGAGAAAAAATTCAAATATGATAAAATGAGTATGTATCTTGTAGCTTCTTTGGAAAACCCCTATAACTATGCAGCTTCTATGTTATGTAGGTTATATGGATTACCTAATAATACCAAGTTTTCCGTAGAATGGATTCCTTTAATTAATGCTCCTGTCAATTCCCATATAATGAAGTGGCCCACTATCTTATCTGATAACCTAGGTACTGCTATTTCTGAGTACCGTCAAAAGAGATCCACCTCCACATAGAACCTTCCTCCATTTTATTTCAGTGCCTATATCATGGATGTCATCTATTTCTATACTAAATTTTGAATCATGGGTTGGAAATGGACATTGCAAGGCCCCTACCCCATTCATCTCAACCACAAATAGATTTGGGAATCCCATTATATACCCAATTTTTATAAAATATGTCATGGTCTCATTTTACAATTGCATCAATTTATTTTTAATAAGAAAGTCTCCATGGTTTCTAAAGAAGCCACTATAGACCTTCTCGTAGTAGGTAAGTATTTTGCTAAAGAATGGTTTACATATATCAGATATTTTGGTATTACAGGGAACGCGGATGTGCTCCTTTTGTATGTCTCTGACAAGAGAATAGTAAGAGAAATAGCTCACTAGATTATGGGAAAAGACCTAACCAAGACGATAAAATCTAACAAAAAGTCATTATGGCCATCCTTTCCCATTCAATTTTGTTCTTTTTCATTAGAAAATTTCAACCATGCAACCAAGGAATCACTAAGCCTAGAGAGCCTCATGCTCCATACTGAGGCAATTTTATCCAAACAAAATAGTACATAATATTACTGCAGTAAAGATTAATCAATTTATCAATGAGGCTAATGATTATTGGGATCTTTGAGAATCAGCTCAATCATTCAAACAAGCATTGGAATGGGCAAAGGATAATTTGAGTCGTGATGATTTTAAGAAGTTTCACGAACTCGGAAGTCAAAGGCTCGAAACAATTCCATTGCATTTGTTAAGGGTTGATGACAAGCCTACTCCCATTGTAACTATCAGGAATGAGGGACCAAATTCTCGCATAGAGTCTCAAGTGGATATAGGGAAAGCATAGAATACAGGGAAAGTGTAGGACATAGAGAATACAGTGGAACCCAGCAGAAGGTCTATCGAAAAACACGTCATAAGTGACCTAACTAATGATACTGGTCCCGAAAAAAGCAAAAATTTGGAGCAATAATGGGACCAATTTAATAAAAGGCTATAATATACTCCTAAGACAACAGATGCCTAGGAAATAACAAAATATCACACTCCTCTACAAACTCAGAAAACTATAGAGTCTAAGTCAATGGATGAGAAAGGGGAATGTTCACAACATACAGAAATCATTCTTGCATTACCCACATTGGAAATTATCCTAAAGGTAACTGAAATTCCTCCTTTATATCTGTTCTACAACCCACTGCATAAGGCTATAGTAAGAAGGCAGAGGAAGAGAAGGAGGGTGGAAACACCTCAAATATGAGTAGGGAATGAGCTGATGAACATAGTTTAGAAGGATATTCCTTCCAATCCTTCTAAAACTTTGACAAGACTGTCATAGTTTACAGGAGCATAATTGTGGTTTTTTATTCTTAACTGAGCCTTCTTCTTGGCAGCATAAAAGTGGACTAAGTCTGCATTTATGATTTGTCTAAAATACTCTAGGGCAAACAATGTCATGGGCACATATTTAGGCACCTTGAAAGGGAAAAGTTCACACCTGTACATTCTGATTTCTGTACAATTTTGCTACAGGTACCAGTCACGTATCCTGTACTGCGTGGAAAGTTGGAGAATATTCTTCATCTCACCAGTGAGTCTAGGAGGGGGAACTCCCATCAACAGAGTGGATGCTGGATGTACAAACGAGTCAATGAATTCATTATAGGTATAAGGAGACTCTAGAATTTTATGAAAGATTGAGGTCCGAAAGATCACAAACCTTCGATTTCCTTTTGAGACCAATTTCCTGATAGGGAAAGGAAAGCTGTCTCGCTGATGATATAACAAAAAATGGTATATAAAATATGTGTATTCGAAAACTCCTTCCCTATCTAAACTCATGAATTGATCATGGATTTTATTGGCAATGAAAGTGGCATAGTCATACTTGACAGTAGGGGGTTGTCCAAGAGTAAAAATTGACAACAAAACTAGAGTAATATCATCAACATATTCACTCGTATTAAATCCCATGATCATGGATATCATGTCAACAATAAGTCTACCAGTTTCAGTGAAAAAGGTCTATAGATAGGGAGGTGGGGCAGTGGGTTGGTAGTTTGGTAACATAAACATCTGAGCAATGTGGGTTATCTCTGATTTGGTTAATTGAGGAGCTTTTTGAAGTAGATATCCCAGGGAAAGAGGAGCAAGGGGCTGAGTGGAATGGAACTATATCATTTCATTAGTGGACTTAGTAATTATGGGAAAAAGAACAGTTTGGGATGGGGACATAACTGCTCTATGGATAGGGTCATAGTTGGCACAACATTGATGAATGATATTTGAGAAAACATGAACTGAGGGGAGGAAATACATGGGAATATTGGATTCCCACACTCGAAAAAAGTTAGAATTATTCAGATGACTATCTATGATTTGGAAAAAGATTTTAAGATGGTTACCATCACTAGATTGGTCTTTTATCTGGAAATCTTTGTCGGCGAGGGGCAAATAATCTAAGTCTTTATGGGGCTCGTTCATGGGCATGACATAGATGGGGAGGAAATACATGGGAATATTTTAAGATGGTTACCATCACCAGATAGGTCTTTTATCTGGAAAACTTTGTCAGCCAGGGGTAAATAATCTAAGTCTTTATGGGGTGCATTCATGGGCACGACATTCAGGACTATGAGAGTTTCCATATTTGATTCTTGTGTATTCAAACTGGACTTCATACTTCTTGTCAGAAAAATGGAATAAACAGTTGGTTTGAGGTCTCTTTATGGCAATTACAGACTATTTTTAACTTGAATTTGGCTTTATCTAGCAGAATTCCCAGTGGAAAACCGAAATTGCAGGGTTTTAGGGAAAAAATGGATAAATACCTGGATTAAGGAAGAAAACCATACAACGACAGGTTGCAAAGCTCGTACTGTAGTCTTGCTCATCAGGTGGCGGTTGAAAATATGGAATAATGGATTAGGTCATTAATTTGCATGGGAACTCGATGCAATGCATTATAGTGAAAATGACGTTTTATCATTCTTTTAACGAAATTTGGTTTCGCAAGATTTTTTTTTTGGCGTTTATTGGACAGATGACATCAATGGGATGGGACCTTTTGTCGTTACATGCAGGGTGGTAAGCGGTTTACCTCACTGCTTTTGGGGTCAAGTGGTATCGGGCTGGGGGCAAGCGAGCATATGGAGTAGGCGACGCATGGCGAGGGTACGGTGGAAAACTGCGTAGTGATCGTAAGTTGAAGCGTGGTCGCCAGGGGGATCGCAATATGATCGTCAATTGTCTGATGAAAAGGCGGAGATCGGATGGCTGACGGGTGCTGGAAATGGTGGGGAGTTAATGCAGCGGGCCCAATATATTTAACGATGATTTAATCATATCGGGCGCATCACAATTGGTCGGGGTAATGGTTATTAATTAACCTAGATGGTTAATTAATCCCATTTTTTGTGGAGCAGGGAAGGTTCTTAACAAACTTCGGATAAGTTTGTCAATCCTTATTAACTTATATAATGGTTATATACCATCGGAGCGGACTTTGGGTTTTAATATATTTACATAATACGGGGAAGGGTTAAAATTTATATGGGAGTTATATATTATGTGTTAGTAGTTAATATGAAACATAATGAAATAAGCACTAAGCCTATGTTAAGCATTCACATAGAAACTTAGGCTAAAGGGGGTTTTGAAGTGATATTATGTATTTCCTATGTAAAATAGGTTTTTTCACTTAGGCAAACTTTTATGAAATGTAATGAATGAGATTTATGAGTACTTAGGCTTTTAGATCATTGGGCTGAGGGTCTAGTCCCTCCAGGAGTCAGAGAAATGCTCTGATCCCCTTTGATTTTCAAAGACCTTAATACTTAGGGGAAATTAGTGAAATCTCTAGAGAATATGTAAATGGAAGTTAGTTATTTAACCTTGCCTTGCTTGAACTACATCAAGTAAAGTATTTGACTTTCACTTTGTGATAAAAGTAAAAATCAACACATTCAGAAACATTTCATCACAATTATCATTCTGCAACACCATCTTCCTACCCTACCTACTTAGCCTGACAGTTTTTCTTCTTTATTTGGGTGCACTTAGACTGGCAAACCCTTATCAAATCATTTTTTTCTTTTACATGGCAAGCCTACCTAAGTCTACACTTATTACATCCAAGGGCTCAGATTAAACTGTTGAGCTCCTTTTTATTTACTCTACCTATCTACTTATCTGCCAAGTTTGAGCTGTTTGACTCTTCATCAATTGTGGCAAAAGTTAACAAGCTGCACACAATTGCTTATTACAGAAAATGAAATAGTAGTGGTATTTAGACTTGCACACTTTCCTCATATTTTTAGTTTGGGGTTCATTTCTTTCACTTTTTTGACCAGCTTTATTCTTTTTACCCTTTGATTTTTCTTTTAGGGTATACCCTCTTTACATTTTTTAATTTTTTTATTTTTCGAAAATATGGAAAACCTTTGCAAAAAGGAAAGGTATGAACATATTACAGAGCTCATCAAGTCAATCATGAAATATGACACCTATTAGTATAGGAGCATAACACAGTCATCAAAGTACACTTCCAAGAACTTATGAATGAACTCCTTGAACACTGTGATGACTATGTGAGACAATATCACAAGTGCATTCTTGAGTCAAAATAGCATTATAGTGTATTGAAAACAACCCCATTCTATCGCAAGGTTATTTTGTTCCTATCCTCAAGCGTGATCTTAATCTGATGGTATCCAGAGAACCCATTAGTAAATGAGTAGGCCTCCTACCCTCCAACATTTTCCAACACTTCATATCTAAAAACATGGATGGGTCATGGACACACACATCATTAAGCTTCTGCAGATCTACACAAATCCTTATCTCAACCTTCTGCTTCTTGTCCTGAACAACCATCCGACTAACCTAATCAGATTCTTCGATGGGCTCTATGATGCCTGCTTCCAACATCTTATCTAACTCTTGGAAAACCTTTTCCTTGTATTTACGATGAAGAAGATATAATATTTTCTTGATAGGCTTCATGTCCAGCTTCAGACTAATAATCATAATTCTCAAATCACCAATTATTCCCTTCAAATATGAAAACTTGGTACGAAACAGATCCTGATATTCACAGAGTAACCTAGAAACCTTGTCCATAGTAGTGTCGTCCCAATAATCTCCAATCTTGGAAAACTTCAGTTCTACTTCAATCCCAATGTTTAATTGCTTTGTTTTCAATAGCGCAGTGATGTCCAAATCGTCTATTTGTGGTCCCTCAACTTCGCAATGCCCTTCTGCCTTTGGAATATTAATATTTCTTAGATCATCATCCTCCTCTTCAATGGTCACATTATAGAATTCCAACACATTGCGTAGTTTGGTACTCTAGTCTAGTTGGACCCACTCCATAGGTTCTTGTGGCATTATGAATATAACTGCCTTAATATTCTATAGGGCTTGATCAATACTGGCCAAGACATCTTCAAAACATAAGGTCAACAATATCCCACTTCACGATGCCATGGCAAAGCTTCATTTCTAGATACCAGTTCATGGGAATTGTGTCCAAAGTATGGAAGAATAGGTGTACCCACTATAGTTGTGGTTTTGTCTCCCAGGCTTTAGTCCACTTTGCTAGGTGATTGCACAGATCATCCTTCCTCCTATATTTCTCAGTCAATGTAGTGTTAAGGAGCCCAAATTGTAACCTCATAATTCTTCTGTAATCCAACCATCCATCAAAGTTCTCCTTCTGGATGATTAAATGCATCCAAAAAAATTTCCACATCAATTAAACCATCATAATAAGGTAAATTGCTAACCTCTAATGAAACACAACGCAGCGATTTCATCATCATATTGCATCACAACGTGGATACTTCATGCAGACAATTCTGCCAATGTTTCAACTCTTCATCTGAATGATAGGTGCATGAACTCCCCTGGTCCCATGAAATCCATCCATTTGTTGTTGGATTGATATAGTCCTAGTCTCATGTTGTTATTTTATAGATCTGCTCTAGTTCATCCTCACTTTTTTCATAATCACGGATTGGTTCAGTGTAGTGCGCTCCTTCTGCAGGGTCCAACGAAGCTACAACTCGAAGCGATTTCCTTTCAAATGACATTGTCCTCTTCTCCAAATTGATAACCGCATTCATGTCAATGGTTCAATGAATTCCCGAGAGTACATGGTATGGAACACTGTCATCAACGATCTTTATCACCTCAAATTCAGTCACCATGCTCTCACCTTCTATATCAACTGTGGCTCCATATAATCATCCCATAGGCATGATCTTCTACTAGTTCTCCATTTTGAGCTGAATTGGAGACCACTGCAACACAAGTATCCCCATTCTTTCCCATGTTTATTTTGGAAAAATGTTCACATTAGAACTTAGATCCAAAATGACCTGCTCCATCTCATAATCTTGGATTTGCACGGTGAGTCTCATCTCTCGCCCTATTCTCACCTTATTTTTTCCAATTTTTGTTACCACCCAATGTCCATCAAGGGCATTCTCTTTGCTAGTTCATTTGTTTATTAACTCCTGCAAACCTTCCATGGCTTTGTTATTGCACATCAGTTTTATGGAGATCTTTAAAAACGTAGTAAGCACAGAGGGGTAAACCTCTATAGCTGTGCTAGTTTCTTGCACCTTATCTTGACTTCCTAAGGTGGATGCCTCCGCAAAGCTTTTCTTGGCCTCCATAAATGTTTCCTTAGTACGCACTAGATCAAAGCCCACTTCCTCTTCCTAGGCCTTTCAGACCCATCCGTCCTGTTCACGTTAGTTATCCTTATCATCGCCAGTCGATTTTCTGCTTCCCAACACTATATTCATGCTTTGATCTTCCTCACAGGGCTCAACTATCATCACCTGTAAGTTCTGCATAGGTTGTTGAGGATGCGCCTTCTTCTACTACATCTTAGCTATCAGCACCAAGCATTCTTCTATAGTGTGGTCAAATTGGCTGCAATATTGACATCATGAGCATGTATGATTCTAAGACTCCCATGCATAGTGCCCTAGTGTCCTGCAGTTGTAACAAATAACCTGACCCTAGCCTCTAGAAGGCCATCCTCTTCCTTGGCCTCCTCCTCTAACCTGATATCCTCCGTGTGCTACTCCAGTGCCCTGCTCTCGAGGCTAAGTTTCTTCTTGCATCCGGTATGTAGGTGTTCTTTCCATCGTCCATTCATAGATTCGACAGTGGCGTGCATTATGGCCCACCAATTTTCAGAAGGTTAAGAACAACTGTTGTGATCTCTGGATGAACTTCTGAAGTAAATGGAAATTATCCATCACATGTTGTCCAACAACCTAACAAATAGCGCACCATAGCATAGTCCTCATGCTCCGTCCTGCTATATCTTCTTCTCACCTCAATGGAGTTTTCCCCCTCATGTAATATAATTCATAAATATGGAACAGTGGTCTTTATCATGCCTCTAGTTCTTACGATTTAGACACCAGACTTCTGCGCGCACCTCTAGTTTAGTCTCCTTATATTTTTTCAAGCTCAACAATTCTAAGTAGAGGCTTTGTAACTGAGAGTGAATCTATTGCACCCCTAAGGTCGCATCCTAAATAACCATTTCATTCAACCTCAATGTGATTTCCAAAGATTCCGCCCATGTTACTATCTTATGTTGTGACAGAGAAATCTGTAGGTGGGGCAAAAGTGAAGCTATAAACCATTCATGATGCTGACTATCTGTGAACGACATGTTAGCTTCTCAAATCACACATTTCAACCTTTGATCTAATTCCCAAGGCATCTTGTCAACCCTATCCTACTCTAATCCACTCTAGCCTATCCTAGCCCACTCTATCCTAATGTATCCTTTCCTAGCCTACTCTACCCTAACCTAGCCTACTCTACTCTAGCCTAGCGTGTCCTACTCTACCCTACCCTACTCTACCCTACTCTAGCCTAGCCTAACCTACTCTTTCCTATCCTACCTAGCCTAGCCTACATTAATATAGCCTACCATAATCTACCATACTCTACTCTACTCTACTCTACTCTACTCTAGAGTAGCCTACTCTAGCCTAACTTAGACTAGCCTAGCCTACTCTATTCTTACTCTACTCTAGCCCACCCTATTCTAGCCTAGCCTAGCCTACTCTACTCTAACATATCCTAGCCTAGCTTACTCTACTCTAGCCTAGCCTACTCTACCCTAGCCTAGCCTACTCTAACCTACTATGCTACTCTAGCCTAATCTACTCTAGCCTAGCTCAGCCTACTCTACCCTAGCCTAGCCTACTCTACCCTAGCCTAGCCTACTCTACCCTAGCTTAGCCTAGCCTACTCTAACCTACTATGCTACTCTAGCCTAATCTACTCTAGCCTAGCTCAGCCTAGCCTACTTTACCCTAGCCTAGCCTAGCCCAATCTAGCGTAAGCTATCCGTGCCTAATCTAACCTAGGCCTAGTTTACTCTACTCTAGCCTAGCCTAGCCTAGCCTACTCTACTCTAGCCTAGCCTAGCCTACTCTACCCTAGATTAGCTTAGCCTAGTCTAACCTACTATCCTACTCTAGCCTAATCTAGCCTACTGTAGCCTAGCCTAGCCTAGCCTACTCTAGCCTACTCTAGACCAGCCTAGCCTAGCCTAGCCTACTCTAGCCCAATCTAGCCTAGCCCACTCTATAATAGCCTAATCTAACCTAGTCTACACTAGCCTAGCCTAGCCTACTCTAGCTTAACCTAGCCCACTCTAGCCTACCTTATTCTACTATAGCCTATTTGATTCTACTCTACTCTACGCTACCCTACTCTACCCTACCCTACTCTACTCTACCC